>BSSO01002317.1:0-19717 GCA_030267885.1 Mesembryanthemum crystallinum | reverse complement strand
TATCCTGGGACCTTGCGGCCCAGACTAATCCCCCAGGGTCCCGGGATATTATTCCCCAACGGGTAAGACCAGGGTAAAACTCTCCCCTTACAAGGAGAGCCCGTGGCCACTAGGCGGGGATCGAACCCAAGACCTCTTGGATATCACCTAAGAGACTTACCGCTCAACCACATGCATAGTGGTTTTCTTTTGCTCATTACTTGCTTCATTGTGATCGCTATCAAATGCATGTATGCATCATCTATACTGCATACATTCATATTAAGGTATCCCCATGTCCGTTGCCAATTACTCACTAAGTTCGGGAATTAGCTTTAGTGTGATTACTACCCCATCAAAGTTCAAAGCACACTAAAGGCATCTGGGGGTTGAATTTCCCTACTCTTGGCCCACTCCCTTCCTTCCATGTGCCTTGGCCCACTGAGTACTGGATTGGGCCCTGAGATTAAGGGCGCTAAAAACACATACAGTATTCAAAAAAATTCGAATACAATTGGTTGGTCACTCATTGATTGATTTATTCATTAATATTATTCCCAATATGATACACTTTCTTAATATGTGTTTTCTTAACCAATACGTGATTGGTGTGAGTGGTTAACACTCTCGCTTTTTAAACATTGGCTGCTAGACCTACTCCATGAAAATACGAGTATTAGTGAACTCTCCCTCCTATGTTTTTTTTTACAAGTAGATAGATTAGGCAAGCCCAGAACGGGCGGGAAATGAACAAATAGGACAACGTACGTAACACCCCTCCCGCCGGCTCNCTCTCTCTCTGGTCTGAGACGAAAATGGCGAAGCAAGAAGAGAGAGAAGACCACCAAAACTGGCGCAAAGAGGTCGATCACAACACCAAACGCCTCCAATCTCTCCTCTTCGGTGCCGATTCAGCTCTCGAGACTCGTGACTTCAGTTCCGCTCAAGTCCTCAGTCTCCGCCTCCTCGGATTCCTCGATTCTCGCTCCCCAAACGACGTTGATCAGTCCTTTGTCGATCCTATTCGCCGCGATGCTTCGTCTAGGCTCGCCGCTGCTCGCCGCGCCCTCGCTCCGGATTCCGACCGGTTAGCTAGCTTCTCATTTTGCTTTCACTGCTTTGTTAGTTTCTTAGGCGATAATGCTTCTTTGAGTTGTCTATGATAATGATGATTGTGTTTGTTGATTATTGATTATATCTGAAGTTTAAATTAATTTCGGTGTGTTTGCGCCAGATTATAGTACTAGGTATTTGGTTTGGGGCTGGTTTTTGAATTGGTATTGCAGTTGAAATGATCGAGTACCTACTATCATCTTGGGGGTTATATTGAGCTGAAGTTGTGTGTGGAATGGCAAAAGCAGTAATGTGATTGTTTGTTGTTTCAATTTTTGAGGCACCCGAAAATTTGGATATTTTGACAAAGGTATTTTGAGGGTTTATATTTCTAGTGAAGTGATATCAATTTGATGGATCATACTATAATTTACAAACCTTTCACCATCAAGACAACATTGCAGTTTTCTGATGATTGGAAAATCGAATTCGTGGTGAAATTCGGAAAGTTGGAAATCAATAGCTTCAACCTCCTCACTTAATTTTTGTGTTCAACCATCGAATTGTGGTGAAATGTTAAGTTGATTAATTGGGAGTAAGAAGAAGCTAGTGACCAATTGTATGATAAGTTGATTAATCAGGATTCCTTTTTAATAAATGGCCTGGATGTGTTAATGATATTACTCATATTTGTAATCTTTCTACGAATTTCAGTTGTGTGGCCTTACTCTTTGGATCACTATGCATTTTCAGTATTATTATTAACTTTCAGCGGTTATTATTTGTCCACCACTCTTCTTGTAACATCAGCCAAGCATTTGAAGGGGCTGGAGTAGCTCCTGGCAAAGTTTTTTCCATGGATATAGATATTGACAGGATTAAGCAGTCAAAGTATCTTCGTGCACTTCTTCAGCAGTCTAAGAAGGGAAATGCAAGTGGATTGGTATGTTCTACTTCTTATGTGTTTCACATACTCCCATCTAGGAGCTGGTTTTTTTCTTAATTGTTCGATATGTCTTTGTCATCTACGTTATTTATGTCATAAATCATAAACTTTTTATCTATTTCCTTAGCAATCGAGGTGATATAAACTCCTCAATAGGGACAATAGGTATAGTAAAGGTGACTGATTGTAGTTTGGATTTTTTCAGTTATGATATTCTCCTGGTAATATAAACTAACATGTGGCTCTGTGCCGATCAGGGAGCAGGATTTTTAGTTAATGTTTCATCTCTTGCTACTCCAAGTGCAGGGAGGCCAAGAGGACAGGCAAGGCAGAATTATTAGGAAGATCAAACCTACCATTGATGCAGATGTGTCACCCTGGCATGGGAACAATATGATGGGCAGGCAAAAACATGTAGAACAAGGCTCTCCATTATCCAAAAATAGTGGTTTTGATGACTGTACTATTTTGGAAAAGGCATGTCCAGGAAACAATAATCCCAAAGGCCATTCTATCTATGCACAATCTGAAGAAGATAGGATAGTGGGAAATAATCTGGGAGTAAAGCGTCAACACATGGAAACAAGTAGTCCCAGAAATGATTGTAGCAGGTCACCTTTGAGTAACGAAGAAACCAATAAAGAAGCTTCCAGGAATGGATTTGTCACTGCTAGAACAAAATTGGTACGAGTCTACATGCTTCACACTCATTTGTCTTGTGACTAGTCTCAGAAATATATGACCACTCCTTTCTTGCTTTATTGATTTTCTGACCACTGTAGAATATCTTATTCTTACAAATTGCAAAAATGCAAAAATTCAGAATTGTTTTTGAATTATGCTATGTAACAAATCCAGTATTTCCAGGGAAAACCATGTAGTTTAAATGTTTAACATCCTTGATGTGTCTTCAAATTTGTTGTCTCAGAACTTGCTAGTTATTACTTTTTTTTTTTAAAAAAAAAAACTTTGGATAAATTGTCACTTTAATTAATAGATACCATCTCCAAGAAATTTTAGTATTTCTATTATTTCAAAAAAGAGGATTTTAAAATGGGAAGGTTTTGTTGTTACCTTTGTAAAATGTCAGAAGCCTACTAAATGCTAGCATGTTAATTTTCTTGAAGTTAATTTTCTTTTTTATTTTCTTTATTTTCTTTTTGATGACAGGAGATGGATGCAAAGCAAAAGCGAGGATTTGGGGGTTCCTCAAGTGCTTCTGTCTCCCCTCTCAGTGATTACAATTCAAACAGTAGAGGCTATGGTGGGAAATCATATGGTGTATCACGACGTGGCATCCGTGGTAACTTTGTTCCTCCAATCAGATCCAATAGCAACACTGGAAATTTGACAGCACGAATTGGAGGCAAGTCTGATGATGCTGCGGATGACTCAGCTAAGAGATGGTATAGATTAATTCATCCATTTACTATCAGATAGTGGTTGATAACTAGTTTGTTACAATTTACTGCATCTATCACTAATTTCAACTGGATAGATGTAGATATTGCCTTTCTTTTTCATTTTCTTTTCGATCACTAAAAGTTACTGGTTTCTTGTGATACCCACCTTTTTCTTCTTTCTAATTCTTAAGTATTTAGTTCTTTCTCAATTTTCTGCTAGAGCCACCTTATCATTGTTATTTTGCTTATGAGCCTGCACCTGAAATTCACTTTGGATTTTGCATCACGTTGCACTTTCTCATATTCTGATGCTCCGTGAGATCTTTGTAACTCTTTGCGTAATCCCATTAGATTTAAGCATTCAACATTTTAATTTAGTATACTCTTGATCAATATTCTGTTTGCATGAGCAAAAAGGGATAATGTTCAAGTCGTGATATCCTTGTAAACTTGAGAGAAGGGGATAGTAACCTTTCTTACCATGATTCCGCATCATTCTCAGAAAGGTTGTTTAAAGTGATTGTAGTACAGACTGTTGAGCCTTCTTGTGCTGTCTCATATTATATGGAAATGACTAGATCTGCTATCATTGGATTTGTGCTAGTTTGGACATGCTATGTGGTCCTGATGGGGAGCTACCTGAGAAGCTAAGAAATTTGGAGCCCCGTTTGATTGAACATGTTAGCAACGAGATCATGGATCGAGATCCCAATGTTCGCTGGGATGACATTGGTAATTAAGATCGTTTTAATTCGTACTGACTTCTTATGCGAAACTAAGGGCTTACTGTCTCATTATTTTACAGCTGGTTTGGATCATGCCAAGAAATGCGTCACTGAAATGGTGGTATGGCCTCTCTTACGCCCTGATATATTCAAAGGATGCCGTGCTCCAGGAAGAGGTCTCCTCCTCTTTGGTCCGCCTGTGAGTACTTGACAACTCTAATATGAAGCACAACCATAACTGTTGTATAATTTTCTTATTGATCTGCTTTACTTCAGGGAACTGGTAAAACAATGATAGGGAAAGCTATTGCTGGAGAAGCTAAAGCGACATTTTTCTACATTTCTGCCAGTTCGTTGACTAGCAAGTGGGTATGTTTTAGACCTTGGGCCAAAGGTTTCGGCTGAGTGAACTCTGCTTTACTAATTACTACTTGGAACCTGGGTCATGTTCATCTATGGGCTAGGAATTTTGTCAGATCTCATATTGTGACTGATACCTATGTTTCATGTTGAAGTTTTTACTTGAAATGTCACTTTTCTTTTCGCCGTTGATTAAAAGGTGAATATTCCAGTAACCTAAGTTCAACTGCTAGATTTATGGAAATTCAGAAAGGAAAAAAAAAAAGAATGTAGAAAACTGGCCGATACTTCAATATCACCTGTGCCTTCTAATCATGGTTGAGTGTTTTTGTCGTTAAGTTATCTGAACATGCTTACAAATGATGTGGCATATAATCATCATGGGCCTGGAGGTAGCGTCATCTTCTTGCTTAGGTCCCTCATTGGCACTTAACCTTACAAATAAATTATCCTCTCTTGTCATGTTGAAAGTGAAATGACCAAATAGAATTTGTGTGCTTCTCTTTGGATATATTCATGGACCAGAGACTAACTATGGCTTTGTTTCATCGTACATCTCTTTGGAACTTGCTGTTTTGGTGATTGAAGATTGGTGAGGGTGAAAAGCTAGTGAGGGCCCTTTTTGGAGTTGCTAGTTGCCGTCAACCAGCTGTCATTTTCGTTGATGAAATAGATTCCCTTCTGTCTCAGGTACTGCTGGTTTGAACTTATACTCTTACTGATAAATGGGGCATATGTTTACCTTGCTGCTTCTCTATGACTTGACTGCCATACAAATATTTGCCTGAGTATCTGCAGTTCTTGAGATTGCAATTTTTCATCTGCAAGGAAGTTATCTTGAAGAGATGAAAGTAACCATTAACCGAGAATAGTTTCCTTTTGAAGCACTCATGCAGTTTTTGCGTAAACATTACTTGCCTTATTGTGAGGAAATTCTAAAAGTTATTTGTTGTCAGCGCAAATCAGAAGGCGAGCACGAAGCAAGTAGGAGACTAAAGACACAGTTCCTTATTGAGATGGAAGGATTTGACAGTGGGAGTGAGCAGATTCTACTAATAGGTGATTGCTTGTCCTTTTCTGCATTTGAGGACGATGTACGAATAGTATCTCAGACTTTAAAGTGTGTGCTCCCCCTTTTAGCGGGGCAATGACATTGGAAATGGAATGTAGTGCCAGGCATTGCTCTACTTATAGTCAACATATTGCAAGATCAACATCACCCAAATGCAGCTTATAGACTCACTGTCCAACATTTTCTTCAAAAAGTGAAAATTTTCTACTTCCTTGTGTGCGATCTTATGTTAGTATGTTCCCATACATTTGCAATGAAGTTACTGTATTATTTTGTTTCTGCAAAGATGATGATTAGCTTATTTTCATGGTTCAATATCAAAAGTATTGGCCCATGGTTCCAAGTTTGAGTCCATGTCAGCTCTCATCATCAGAGATATATTCCCCGATATGTGATGTTATTCCTTCTGCAAGATGGTAGTTAGCTTACTTCATTTGCGAAAGTTTGGCCTACGTCACAAAGTTTTGATTCCTGGCTTTCCAACTTTGTCTTGGTTTAAGCTTTCATTCTCAAGGATGTCTTTGCAAAGACCAATTTAGTTGGACATAAGTTCCAAGACCTAGGCTGTGCCATCTGCTCATCCTTGAGCATGAGAAGCTGCATAGCACCCTACATTCTTTATCTCTTAGTGTATGGTCTCTCTTATGTTTGGTTTGGTATTAGTAGCACTTGTCATTTACCAAACCATGTGCTTTATGCAGGAGCTACAAATAGGCCCCAGGAACTTGATGAAGCAGCAAGGAGACGACTTACGAAACGATTATATATCCCCCTCCCTTCAGGAGGTGCAAATCCTCACATGCAGTTTGATCTTCAGCTGATAAATTTAACAGGGTTAATGCTTTATTATTTTGGTCATGCAGAGGCAAGAGCATGGATAATCCGTAATCTGTTGGAGAAAGATGGACTATTTAACCTTTCGAAGGAGAATATGGACATAATCTGCAACTTTACTGAAGGTATCCACATAAAAACTACTAAACCAAATACAATCATGGAGATACTCGAGGTCCATTTTGTGAAACAATGTCTTCATTTTTCCTTTCCTTTTCTTTCTTTTCCATTCATTTCTTGCCCCATCCCAGGTTACTCCGGTTCAGACATGAAGAATCTAGTAAAGGATGCTTCTATGGGCCCGCTTAGAGATGCTCTGAGGCAGGGCGTTGAAATTACAAAGCTGAACAAGGAGGATATGAGGCCAGTAACTGTCCAGGTAAAGCCAGTCTTGGTTGAAATCACAACATATGTTGTAGTTACCGGCTTTTGTCAGATCCAAATAACTCTGATCTTGTACTCTCTTGCAGGATTTCAAAGATGCATTACAAGAGGTAAGACCGTCGGTTTCACCAAATGAGCTTGGTGTATACGAAGACTGGAACAAACAATTTGGGAGCTTGTCACTCTAGAGATTGTGCTAAGCTATGTACATCAACATGATCCAGTGACTAACAAAATCTGCATTCGAGTTCGATGGAATTGTGTAATACTAAGTAATATCTTATTCAGGCAGGTTTCTTTTCTCGTTCTTTCCTGTAAATTTGGTTGTGCTCATGCTTGCCATGTTAGAATCTACACAGTGAGCGCAAATTGCCATACCAAATGCAACCATCGATAATATTTTGCTGATCAGTGCAGATTCCTCAATGCCCCTCAGGTTTAATGCCTTTCCAAGCTTGTAATTTGTAGTTATGATCTGTTCAAATCTCGTCCAGAGAAGTAATGTTTCAAGACTGATTAAGTGGATGAAGCAAAGAAGTATCTTTAGCACTTGGCAGTGATGTTTATAGTTTACACCACAAATCTAGACTTGTGTTGTGCAGGAAAATGTCTGCACCACTAACATTTAGTAAGATTCCATGTCCGAGGGAGTGTCCAGTGGTTGTTTTATTCACTTGCAATTTCCCGAAATTGTATTTCCTTGCAATTAGAACTGAGAAGCCACCTGAAGGGTTTGGTTGACAATAGGTTTGTAGAAGTAAAGTTCCACTTATCCAGGGAGATTAGATAAGTGACTTCCTTCGTCTTATGGGAAGGTCAACTTTTTCCGTTTATCAACCAAACAACTTTTAATTTTCTATATCCTATACTTTCTTTGTTTCTTTTTGACAACCAAACAACTACTAAATATAACCTCCGAAATATTTCTCCTCTAAACAACTACTCACATATCAATCATGGAGTAATAAATATCTATGAAGTTGCACTTTGTAACATTATGGAGTAAAGTAACCTTATACACGCTAGGCAAGCATCAAAGTAAACTACAGATGATAACCAAATAGCTTATTTTGTATCGTTACAACCAAACGGTTCACCTACCCGAAATTCTCAACTTATTCAGCTCGAACAAATTGATGTTTCAAGTCAAAGGATCCACCTACATCAAATATCCACCCTTGCTCGAAAGCCAGCTTTCTCGACACTAGGAGTCAGTTATTCGAAGACGAGAAATCACATGTTTGAGTGACCAACTTTGACATGAACCCTATGCCATGATGTGTTAAGAATCCCTCTCAAATTCCAGACATCCTCCACATTTTCTGGTTGTACGTTTGCTGCTACATCAACCTGCCATCAACAATCACCAGATCAAAACTACATGGAATCTTCGAATAACAGTTTTACAAGTAATAGTACTCCAAGTGACAGAACTAAGCAAGCAGTAAGTATGCAAGATTAAGAAGCCGAAAGAAAGAAAAGGGGGTTGGGGGGTGGTTTCAATAAAATACTAGCATCAAAAGAATTTAGTCCGGGACATCACTCACCGCTTTGGCAACTATCTCAGCACTGTGCATGACCTCGACTTTCGCCTCAAAAAACACCCATGCCCACTTGTCACTGCAGACACCATCTGCTACATATGGAACACCTGTTTTCTGGAACCTGGATGCTTCCACCCAAGTTTTCCCGCCATCTATAGATACATCTACCCTTTCAATCCCTCTTCCACCTCCTGATACTGCATAACCTTTGACTGTTACCTAATCCCAAACAAATAAAGAAAACCTCAGAGAACATTTCCCAGGCAATACTCGGACTCAAGTACAGAGCTATTGACCTACGTATGAGAGAAAAGGTAAATGAAGCCTTACAGAAAAACACAAAGGTAAGGCTAACAAAGTTTCATAGGCAGCAAAACATGGTTCAACTGCCTATTCGGAAGAATAAGAATAGAGAATGAAAGCCTTCACACCAGAATAAATCAGTAACAAATAGCGTGATTGTACAAATTATATAAAGAACTGGAACAATAAATCTGTGCTATCACAAGAGCTGAAAAGTATGAATCCTACTTGAATTAAAATTGTAACGAGGGTCATCCAAAGAACCACTTTGAAAAACACTCAACAAGGAGTGTAAACCATTTATGATTACTTTAACATACGTTTAAGTCCACAGTCAAATTCTCTATCCCAAGTAAATAAGCAACATTCCCTTATAATAGAGAAGAAAGAAACAATTACCATAAATAATGCCACAAGTTTATGAGTTATAATTACGATAAAATCATTATGAAAGTTTAACATCTATTGATGTGAAAGGGGTGTAAACTGTAAAGTATATATACACAAGTCCATGTATCATATGCCTTCTGGATAACACATCGAGCAGAAAGCTGAACGTTCACTCTTTCTAAACATGCTTACAAGGAGACAGTTACTTAACAGAGTAATTGGGTGCTGAGTGGTATGAAAGACCTTGAGTGTATGTAACAAAATGTATAGATATCAGCAATATACTGTCCTGTAATGGTTATTCCCTCCCACACAGATGCCAACTAAACAATTAAAGTTTATAACACAAGAATTTACACATATTTGGGGTATAAATATTCTCAGCATTCTAAAAAAAGAAAAATACCTTTCCATCCTTCAGCACGTTGGTGTCTTCCAAGGAACAGATGACGCACTGTTGAAGGACAAATTTTGTTACGCCATTCATTTAAAATTACAAGAAGCTTTCAGAAACATAATTCTAGAAGCCATTAACTACACATAAATTTGAAGGGGTACACTAATACAACATAGAGCCACTACCTGAACGGGAAAATCCATTTGAGGCCTCCTTGTTGACCAATTTATATTTTCCCAATTAACGGAAGGTGGGAACATTTTATAATCCTTTTGCATGAAGAAGCCCTGTTGACACCAGCAAGAAATTGCTTATTAGATGCACTCATGAGAAAACCTACGCACTTTATGGAAATCCCACGTAAACCAACCTGACATTCTTCAGCAATCACATTGATGGAATCCAACCATTTAACTGAACGTGCACCTATGACACCAGGAACAACTACACGCAATGGATATCCATGATCCCTGTTAAGAGGCTATTGTCATATCAAAGAATTAGAGAAGTTTGAGCTTGATTGGTAATGCAAATTTTTCCTTCACCTGAATACTATACATGACAAGTAAAGAGAATTCAACATGTAGTAACCCTGGATAAACTTGTGCAAAATTGAATAATCCATAACAAGGAGACTGTTATTCCCCCAGACAAAGAAATAGTGTGCATCATCTTTCATATTTTTCCTCTTCACGTTGTCAAAATCACTGAATAACTAAATATAATATCACATATTTGTGTAATGTTTGCATATGGAAGAAATAGGCAAATAGCCAGGGGGACAAAGCTTAAATCAGTAATATAAACATAATAGGAGTAACTTCTATGGTTTTACCGCCATGCCAAAAGAATAGCAGCTACAAGAAAAGATAAAAAGTATTCCAATCCACATCCTCTCATTAGTGGCAAAGCTATGTTAAGGTGAAAGGGGAACACGGCCCCTCTCCTCCTCCCAAATTGACTACAGAAAGAGTATTATGTTATAAAAATACAATATTGATCTATAGCTCACTTGATCAAGTTCGCCACCTTCCATACCCCATGCCCATGTTCAAGTCCCAAATTAACCACATTTTTGCTCTGTTTCATAGCTTTCTACCCTTTTGCCCCTTTTCATTTCCCCTTCTCTGATGAAGTTGCTGCTCGTGGTGGAGCGCCTACAGCATGTCCACCAGTGGAAATGACAGAGCCAGATCAGATACCTTGTCTGCTCAAATATTATTTTCATGATAGACATGGGATACTCAAAATCTCACCCAAATTAAAGATATATACTTTCTACCGAATGTAGCATATGTGTTAGATAGTCCAAGACAGCGAAGAATGAGTTAGAGCTATCTTTCTTGAGTGTGATTCAGTGACGATTGACGAGCTTCCTGACCCCATGTGGCAAACCCCTTACAGGACAGTCAGAGGGCCCAAGACTATGCCTTTGTTAACAGAAGCTACTTCGAGATTAATTACAAAGGCATTCATGCAATTGCCCTGTTGCCCATCCAATTTCGGAAGATATCCCAGCCAACCTGGGAGTGTCCTTCAAACACCCCCACACTGTTCAACTTCAACTTGATGAAGTCATGAGGAGGGGCCCCACTGAAAATGAATAGTTTATAGCGTGCAGCAGTTTGGTGGGACCAAACAAGTGGCAATGGACTCTCCAGTTTCTTCCAAGAACAAAAGAATAATGATCCATAGGATGGCTGCTAGCTCCTCTGAAGATCAAATCACAGCACCATTTCTAATGCCACCAACAAGCGCACAAGAAAATTTTGATTCCACAATAAATCATCCACTTCGCCATTGCTTCAAACTGTTGGTCATCCATAACACAGAAGATTACTGAAAAAAGCCGTACAAGTGATCCAGGGATTTCGGTCCGTCCTTCTAGAAACTTCTTGCACGAGCGTTATTTTGCAAATTATGAAGCAAATCTTCAGCCATAACAGGCCAAAATTGGCACACATGAAATCAGAAAAGCCACAACAAACATGAAGGGCATTTGTAGCAAGATAGACAAAAATCGCCCACTATAGGGAAAATAATGAATACAGTAAGAAGCCCAAAGCCTCTGAAATCCAAATGAGCCACCAACCAAAGTTATCTCTTAGGCAGGGTAGAACCTCTGAGCAGACCATAAGCTCATCTGAGTAAAATTTCCCCATTGTAATACTTCCTACGGATGCAATCTGTTTCGAGCTGCTGAGCTACACTGAAAATGCAATTCAGAAAACGATGCTATCAACGAGCTCATGGGCAAAGGCTGCTCAGTCCTTGAGATGGTGATACCAACCCATGTCATATTCCCGCACAATCAGTACATTCTCTCTAAGAGGTTGGCTAGCCCAATGATACAGGGGTTTGGCGTCAAGCCATGAATCACCCTAAGAATGCACCTTTCGGCCATACCCCTGTATCCACGGTGTCCCCTTTCTAACCATTTGCCCATACAAACACACTGCCAATTATGCACGCCTCCAGCTAAATAGGACAGGAATCTCTGCTCTTAATATATGTTAACTTGCAACCCCCGCCAGTGGATTCAACACCTGTTAACCACCATATCTCATTTAACAGGCACAACATAAGAGGTCAACCCACCCTCCCAACAGAGAAGGGCCTTATGGCAGTATGATTACTATTGAGGGGCCTAGAAAAACCCATCATAAATATATCTTCTCTATGCAATATGATCAAATCTTTTGTGAAAACGAAAAGAAAACTAAATTCATCATAGCAACTCTGTTAGTCTCCTGGGTGGAATTTTCCATAATGTGCATTTCAGTCCCAGAAGATACAGAAGTCCCAACATGCCTGGAAAATGCTATTCAGACGTAGAAATAAGAAATAATGTTGTTCCCACAATTTGAAGAGATGGTAAAGGAGAAATAAGGCAGCGATGAATTTAATAATAGACTGGGCAACAGCAAGAGTGATCAACAATAAATTGGATGAAATCACAACCAAATACATTACATTACCTCTCCATTCATTTCATAGGCAAGCAATACATCAGCTTCAGGGTTAGTTGCCTGACTCAATGGGATTGACGCCTTATAAGGACCTCCATTCTCCTCCTATTTGTCAAGGAAAAAAATATAGTGAAACCCTCCAACCAAGACAGCTAGACAGTATACTTTAATCCATTAACTTGTTCGAGTAAGAGTTTCTGAAGAAAATGCAGTCTTGAGAGCACAAGAAAAATATGAAACAACAGGGAGATACCTTGCACTTGTCAATGCTAACAAATTCAACATGCTTTCCACCACTTTGTGTACTACTCGACAGCTTAGGAATACCAACAAGTTCAAGCACATCTGCTAATTTAGCGCCACCCCAAACAGCTGAAAGAAGCTTGCAAGATGACCAAAATGTTAGTGGATAGACCATAGAAGGCAACTCCCCAAATATTTAGAAAATAGACAGCAGCCTGTAGAAGTTGGACAAAACTAACTAATATGAATCCCCTTATGAGTTATGAATCAACTTGTATAAGCAATTTTCGCAACAAACTCCAGGTGTGCACTATCCTTCAACAAGCATGCCTAAGGATGATGTTCGGGAAACTATCTTATCTGGTCGTCCATATTCAACAGAATCATATGCAAACTCCAATTCAATCCCTTGATGGCAGCATAAATTTCTATTTTCTTCCTTCTCCCAGTACTACTTGAATGAATTGTTCATAGAACAGCATCAAGATAGGTACCGATCCATATAGTATGTATGGGAAAGAAGTCGGAGATGGCTACAGAATAGTCTCAAACACATAATTACTATTCAAATTCAGAAAAGAGGGCAAAAAAGACAAGAAAAAGGCAAACCATTTCCTATAGCAGAAACACCCCAGCCAACTCCTCTCACTTTTCTGATTTGGCTCATAGCAGTCCTGCGGTTCCCTGCACACTGTAAAACCAGAAGACAGATCTAGTCAACCAGCTTGAAAGTTTATTCTGAGTTAGGTCATACAGTTTTTACTTTATCTCTAGCTTAAACATCACTTGACACGAAAAATGGTTGCATCCTAACTAACCTGTAAAGTGGCTGCAACTGTATATTTTGGAAGGTTCCTGTCATGTAGTTAAAGAGGTGAATACTTGCTCAATCACAAAATACCATACAGGAAGGGAGGTGAGGAAAGAGGAGGGGGAGGGAAGATTTAATCTTCAAAAAATTTGACCCCTACTTACAAGATATCTTTCATAGAGAGATCCTTTTCGGTTCCGACCAAGCCAGTAATAGAAAGACGGTATCTGTACAGCCAAAAAGGAATAACATTTGGATAGAACTGAAGAGTAAGCAATTAAAACAAGTACATAAATCTGGAAATAAAGATGACCTTTCAATGTCATCAACGATAGGTATAGGTCCATGATTCCTCTTGTAAAACAAATCAACTGGAGTCACATAGGAGGATATGAGGGCTGATCGTGGAGGCTCAGCATTGAAAGGCTCCTGCCCACAAAGCCACAAACAAAGAGACCAAATACTGTTTAATAAGCCCAAAAATACGAAATGTACATTAAGCAATGTATCCTCCATTACGAAAATAAATCCCTAACTCCCTAAGATCTATGGGCTAAGATAGCCTCAAGCCATTGCTAGCATGTCTATGGTGTAAAATGTAGCATAAAGCGAACAATTACTTGTTTGAGCCAATCATAACATGGATTTTCATAAGTTGTTTGAATTGTAACCTTTTGTTGATGAAAAATTTTCTTCAATGAAAAAACCAAAACTTGTTGCAACTGCGAAAATGAATAATTATTCTACCTTGTATCACTTCTTTTTTTTCACCCCATATCAAAACAAATCTCCCAAAGCAAAATTATACCTTGAGTTTCCCATACTACCACCTTTAACTAACAATTGCCTCAACAAGTCATCAAAGTGTAAATCCAATTTCTACTCTCCTAACCTCTATAATTTAAGAATTACCTTGAATTTCGCCTCAAAATCTAAAAAGACATTTTTTTCTCCAGGAATTCCATCATTCAGATACTGATTTTCCTCGTTTATATGGCCTCTATTCTGCTAGGTCTTCTAGATTATTATGTTCATCCATTCACTTCCAAATTGCAATTGTTCAGTTTATATTTCTAACATGACATTTTCTGTTTCTGTAATAACTCAAGAACTGGTAACAATACAATTCTCCGTTCCAATTTCTAACACAAAAACCTAAAATTTACAATCAATAGAAGTGAGGTATCTGCATGAAACTGAAAATCAAATCAATCCAGTAACATATGTATATATATATATTTATTTGATGATATCAACATATATCGTATGTATAAGAAACAGAAACGAGAGTAGAAACAAAAATGAAGAATCGAAGAATCGAAGAAGAATTGAAGAGACATGCCTTGGAATTGATTTGAAGGGAAGGGTGACGAGATGGTTCTTGGGAGTAATCGGATGGTGCTCTTAGTCCCGGCATTGCTGATGTCTAGAGAGAGACAGAAACAGACACAGAGAGTGGGTGAGAGAGAGAGAGAGAGAGAGAGAGATGGGTTACACATATGGAGCATCTTATTTTATTATTTTCCTTTTGAATAAAATATAATACAAAAAGAAAAAAAAAATTGACACAAATAATCTCAAGTTTGGTCCATTAAACAAAAATAATCCCACTGTGCAAAATTTACGTAAATAATCCCATATTTACACTGGTCTTATAAAAATGGAATAGTTTAAGCGTGACATAAAATACATTAGGTTTGACATAAAACAATTTAGGAATGACATCGAAAAGCTTAGAGATGAGAAACAACATTTTAAAGATGGCAATGAACGGTATAGAAATGACTAAGAACGATTTAGGCGTGACATACACAAGTTTATGAGCAACATAAAAATAGTTTAAGTATGACATATAATAGTTTAGGGGGGTCAGTATACTTATGCGAATGCATGGGAGAATTTTAATTTTTAAAGAATATTTACATGGTCCTTATGAGGTTGGAAGTATTTCACAATGTTTATCACCCTTTTTGTGTTAGGCTATAAATAACCAGACATAACAGTACCTATTGATTTCAACCGTTTTCAACACGCAATAATTCTATCGATTTTTACCATAAATTTTTTACGTGAACCTCAATTAATGAGATTTCTATCTAGGAAACGCTAATTGAGTATTTTAGCATAGGGACTCTAATTTCATTAGTTTTAGATGCATATAGAGAGAATTGTGGTCAAAATAGTAAAGAGATGTTTTGGTAATCCCCTAATGTCTTCTAATGTTGCCAAGTAAACCAAACACCTACTTTTCTTTTAAGCTTGATGATATCAACATATATCGTATGTATAAGAGACAGAAACGAGAGTAGAAACAAAAATGAAGAATCGAAGAAGAATTGAAGAGACATGCCTTGGAATTGATTTGAAGGGAAGGGTGACGAGATGGTTCTTGGGAGTAATCGGATGGTGCTCTCAGTCCCGGCATTGCTGATGATGGCTAGAGAGAGAAACAGACAAAAACACAGTGGTTGAGAGAGAAAGAGAGAGAGAGAGATGGGTTAAGTAAAGTTTTGTTTGCGATCATATCATCGGGTCTACCGTAATCACATACTCTATGGAGCATCTTATTTTATTATTTTCCTTTTCAATAAAATACAATTTAAATATTTAAAGGATATGTACCCAAAAAAATAAAAATAATGTTGGCAACGGAAAATTCCCTCACTTTCAAAAGCATACGAAGAAATTCGGTTAGGCAAGTTTGACCTTGATGGGGGACTGAGAAAGCTAAGCTTTGATTCCTCTTCTCTTTCAAAAGCATACCAAGCGAAAGCATGGGTAAGGGTGTTGGCCTCCCTTCTAGTATGGTGAAGTTCAACCGTCTAGTCTTTTTGAAATAAGCAATAAAGTACAACTGGCCTCGCTTCACATAAATTTTTATATAAATCTCAATTGACGTGATTTCTTTTAGGGGAATGGTAATTGGATTTTTCCCGTAGGACTCTAATTTTATTAGTGTTAAATAAATGTAGAGAGAATCACGGTCAATATAGTAAAAGAGAATTTGATTTACGTAGGCACTTTAGTGACTCGATCGAGTTTACGAGGTCTCCCTTAACATCCAGATCTATTAAAGGAAGTTAAAGAGAGCTCCTTAATATGCGGGTCGATTACACTCCGTTACATCTCCCATCGGTTGTTTTGGTAATCCCCTAATGTCTTCTAATATTGCCCCAAGTAAACCAAACGAGCTCAATAGTGCCTTTGAAGTTTGAATGATAACAATCCAACCAAACATTTCTCTTCTTTGGCCACAACGGTTAGCTTCAAACTCCAAATGGCTCTAAACCCTCTCAATGTCCAAATCACTCATGTTCCCGCCAAAACCCTCCATCATCAAACATCTCGCTCACCTTCCTCCATTTCCACAACCACCATGTCCACCACCAAAACCTCCATCTCTCTCTCTCCTCGCCGACAAATGCACCTCAATGCGCCAACTCAAACAAGTCTTTGCCCACATGATCGTCTCTGCTCGAATTCACGACAACTACGCCGCCAGTCGACTGCTCTCTTTCTGCGCCCTTTCGAGCGCTGGCGACATCGATTACGCTTCAAAGATCTTCAATTACATTCGAGAACCCAATAATTTTATGTACAATACTATGATTAGAGCACAAGCTGGTGGTGCAAACCCTTGTAATGCTCTGTTTTTGTATGTTGAAATGAGGAGGATGGGTGTTGTGCCGGGCAAGCATACGTTTCCGTTTCTTTTGAAGGCGTGTTCGAGTATGAAGTCGCTGATTGGGTGTAAAGTGGTTCATTCTAGTGTTTTGAAAGTTGGATTGGATTTGGATTTGTATGTTGTTAATGGGTTAGTGAGGGGGTATAGTGTGTCCAGGGGTTTAGCGGATGCCCGCCGAGTGTTTGATGAAATGTCTGAGAGGAGTTTGAGCATTTGGACGAGTATGATTTGTGGGTATGCTCAGAATGGTTGCCCTAATGAGGCCTTGTTGGTTTTCAATCAAATGATTGCTTGTGGGTTTGATCCAAACGGGGCGACTCTGGCATCTGTGTTATCGGCTTGTGCTCAGGAAGGGTGTCTAGAGGTGGGGGAAAGGATTGAGGAGTTTATGAGAGAGAAAGGGATTGTAATGGGGGTGATTCTTGGTACTGCATTGGTTGATATGTATGCAAAAAATGGTGCTGTGACTAAGGCCAAGGAGGTGTTTGACACTATGCAAGAGAAGAACATTGCGACATGGAACGCAATGATTCATGGCTTGGCTGTTCATGGGCATGGCACAGAAGCTCTTACCCTCTTTCGGAAGCTTGAGACAGAGCGAATTATTCCCAGTAGCATTACATTTGTTGCAGTTTTATCTGCTTGCTGCCACGGTGGCTTCCTTGAAGAAGGCCGTGAGATTTTTCGTTCAATGAGAACAAAGTACAATGTAGAGCCCCAAATAGAACACTATGGGTGTATGGTCGATCTTCTTGGTCGAGTGGGGAAACTAGTTGAAGCGGAGCAATTGATACGAGACATGGTATGGAAACCAGACATAATGATTTGGGGTTCTTTGTTGACTGCTTGTAGGAAATCCAGCAACATTGAGGTTGCAAAAAGGGTGGTGGAAGAGATTCTTGTTTTGGATCCTCACAATCATGGAGTTCATGTTGTTTTGTCCAATATGTATGCAGAGGCTGGGAGGTGGGATGATGTTTCCAAGCTAAGAAAGGTGATGAAAGATGGAAACTTGAAGAAGATACCTGGGTTGAGTTCAGTGGATGGTGATGATTGATGTACAGTATATTTAAGCTTGAACTTGATTGTTAATAAAATTTCCTNGTTGAAGCTACATATCTTTCACTAGCATAATGAGATTGTGTTGGCCTTCTGATTTTCGATATAGTTTCGTCATGATCATTGGTCATGGGAATTCGCTGTTAGTGTAGTTGAAGATGTTAACTGACTGGGAAGGTTCTGAAAAGATACAGGTCTTAATTGTCACAATACACAGGTGCTCTGGAAATTGTATAGACTATAGAGTAGGGAAGTACGAAGCTTTCGCTTATCGTTTCTTCTATTGTAACTAGATCAAGTTCAGGCAGAGAACTTAAACTTGTAATGCAGTATCTGTCTTTTTGTATGCACAGCATCATATATTCATATTAGCGCCTTCAATTTAAGTACAAGACAACCTTTTTCTTTTGCGAATCTCATTTTGCAAGAGGTACCAATAGACCTGTCCAACAGGTCGACTCAACATATTTCGGGTCGAGTCATTTCATATTCGAGTTGGGTAGGTCTCAGGTTTTGTTTGAGTCAAGTCCATTTCAGTGATAATAATCCAGGTCATAATGGCTTCAGAATGACCCAAAAATACGGGTTGAGTTAGGGTTGAATTTTCGGATCAGAACAATTTTGACATAGGTACCAGAATGGATTAAGAATAAGAGTAATGCAAATAACATTTTGAAACCATACCGGTAAACTTTGAAGATAATGATATAACCATTTAGATACCCGATAAGGGAAAGCAAATTATGTCCTTTTTATATTCTGATTCTGATAAAAGAAAGGCATAGCAAGAAGCTGCACATGCCAATTCATTCTATAAGCATCTTTTGTACATGTGTTTACACTTACTAGCTTCAGTATATTATCCATATACATGTATGTATAAAAATTTAAAACCTTCAGAATGTACAATATAGGAACTATCCTACCAAAATTTGTCTTCATTAACTTGTTGAGATTGCTATAAATACAGATAAATTTGTCGATTTTCTGCCACACTGAGTGATCACCAACAATAGGCATGCCATAGCCCACAGCGATATCTTGTGAACCACAACTCTGTGGTATCAGACTGAATGAAAGCATACACAGCTACAATTCTCATTAGATCTTCTGTCCAGCGGCTTTCTTATCACCTCAAAATTACCTGCCGAGGAATGAAATTATTTATGTCTCAAGAAGGATAATAAAGAGCCTCCGTTCCCGTAATTATGGTACTACAATAGCACATGGCTTAAGCGCGGCATATACTGGTGCTTAGTGCTCAAAAGGACTCGCTAAAATACCTTAGCCCATAAGTGGAAATTTCAGCTTTTGCAATTAAACGACAAGATCAAAATGGCTCATTATACACTGTTGGACAAGGATCCTCTCCCACTTTTGACCGTACAGACAAAGTAACTGGTTTTATGAGAGGGATCTTACCGCAAAAACATACCTGTTGGACCCTCCAGTTTCCTATACGGTTATGTGCTTCTCCTTTATGATGTGGCAGATAATCAATCCACAACTTTAATCAAAGGTCTACTGAAAACAGTTTCTATGTAATTGCAGGAATAAGGA
>BSSO01002316.1:0-19722 GCA_030267885.1 Mesembryanthemum crystallinum | reverse complement strand
ATTATAGATTATACTAAGATTATGGAGTAAAAATCTTCTATTAGCATATAAAATCTTCTACTCAATGACAACTAAGACAATTATAGATTGTACTAAAATTATGGAGTTAAAATGGAAATTAATATATTCCTCACCCTTAAAATCATATGCTCATTCATTTTTCAACCCTCTTTTCCAATTGGTTCTTTTTCATCTCTCTCATGTATCATTATAGACCCATCCCTTAAATTCTTTGCAATTATAATTTCATTGAAAAAGTGGTGATGGTGAATTGTTATTAAAAAAATAATATTTTAATTTGTGTAGAAGAATGATCAAGGTATTACTCCCCTAGCAGGGAAAATGGAATATAGATAGAGTACCTCAGATAACTGGCCAGTGAGAGCCCAAAGAAGGATATAACCAAGACCATGAGCAGTGAATAAGGTCATGACCATATGACCAAGCCAAATGTGATATTTGATGCTTCCTTCAGAGGTTAATCCAAAAAACTGCAATATCGAAGAGCCTCGAGTGACTGGGAAGAAGAGGAGTGCCAAGCATATGTTCCCTGTTAGCCCAAACCTAAACACGGTTGTGTCCCACTCTGCCCTCCATCTGCAATTTTTCAACAATAACTTTATTTCAATGAACTACCTACCAAAGTATGTAGGGATCGGAATAGTAATTACTATTATTTTTGGTTCACAACTAAGGGTATTCACCGTCGACAACAGTCCCGTGCTGGCTTGTAGGCACCTCAAAGGGTGGGACAGCTGGTTAAGGGATTTAAGGCTGCTCCATACCCAAGGCGGGATTCGAACACCCGACCTTGGTTAAAGGTGGATGAGTCCTTATCCACTCAACCACACCCCCTCGGTTTATCGGAATAGTAATTATCAATTACGGGAATTTGCTATATCCTTCTTTGGGCTCCATAATATATTTATAGTGGAAGTATCAAGTAGTAGTAGTAGTAATTATTACCGTTTGCCTCCATAATCTTCAAGTACTTGGGCAGGAGTGATTCGACCATAACCAACGTACAAAAAGGTAGCGAGGGACCAAACGAGAAGGGCAATGAACATTAACAAAAAATACAACTCAATCCAAGATACAATTCCCAGCGGCCCTCTCACCAGCACTGGTCGCCTCCATTTTGCCAATCCGCTCTTCTTCTCCTCCTCCTCCTCGTCTTTCCTGTTTCATTTTATTTAACACCCACCAACCAATATTAATTACCATCTCATTTCATATCAAAATTAAAAATAGAGTAAAAAATATAAAAAATTACCATCTCATTTTAGCAATTAGTTTTACATCTCTAATTATATTTTTAGTAATTATTTCTTTTTAATTAAGCATCAAATTGTACAATGAAAGTTACTACTATTAATAATTATGTACATGGTAAAATGGTACATACTTTTACTTTGAGATCAAATAAACTCTACTTATATGCGTGTTTGGTTAAGAAAAAAAAAAAAAAAAGGTGTTTTTTTAAAAGAATTTTTTTGTCCAATCAACATAACTAGAAGGAGAAGTTTTTCAAATATTCATATTCTTTGAAAAGGTCGTGGTAGCAAACCAATAAAACTAAATCAAGTGTTGTCCATCAAACAGTGTTAGTAGCAAATTAAATCAAAAAAGAATCCAAGAGGTGTTGGCCCACTGGTAAACAAGTTTTGACTTATACACCAGGTCACGGGTTCAAGACTCCTGGGGAGCACCTACACGAATAAATAGGAAGGAAGTTCCTCCTTGCAGACACCAAAAAAAAATAAAAAAATAAAAAAAAAATTAAATCAAAAGACTTTTTTAACAGTTTATTAATTAATGTGATTTACAAAATAAAGACTGTTACTTTTTTACCGTTGATTCTCTTTCAACTTTCACTCCCCTTCTTTTCAACGAACGGATGTTTATATTAACATCATATTCCCCCAAGTAATTACTCCTATTTTCCCAGAATAGTAATAAATACTCCCATTCCTCAAGAAGAGTAATAAATAGTACTCCCTCCGTCCCACAATAACTTAGACATATTAACTTGCGCGGTCTCCAAGACAACACTTTGACCATTAATAATTACAATTATATAAATTGAAAACTTGAAATAAAATGATATTTCGATAATACTAATTAAGATGAATCTAAAAATTATATTATTACTTTATAAATCTTTATAATTTTTCACAAAATAATAGTCAAAGCTTGTGAACTTTGACCTCTAAAGTCAATATGTCTAAGTTATTGTAGGACGGAGGGAGTAATAAATACCTCCTATAATTTAATCAGTTACCTTTTTATTCCGTAATCAAGGGATTTCTTTCCCAAATGGAGGTATACTGCTCCCATAACAGCAATGAAGAGTATAGGAAATGTGTAAATCAAAAGTTGTGGACCTGTAATACAAAAAAATAATATAAATTAAAAATCAAAACTTGATGATCATATATATATAGATATGCACAGTTTCACTACCTAGATTTTAATTCAAAATCCTTATAGTATACGTAAATAAATGTAATTTATTTGTATTAATCAGCCAATTTATGTGGCTCAACTCATGTATCAAGGGCCCTTTTGATGTATGTTTATATAATGTTATCTCCCGACTTGTTGTTATTCGTATTGAATTATGGATTGATGAATCTATACCTTGAGAGCCAAA
This sequence comes from Mesembryanthemum crystallinum, assembly GCA_030267885.1. Classification (NCBI taxonomy): domain Eukaryota; kingdom Viridiplantae; phylum Streptophyta; class Magnoliopsida; order Caryophyllales; family Aizoaceae; genus Mesembryanthemum; species Mesembryanthemum crystallinum. The sequence continues at coordinate 17,069 of BSSO01002316.1, read as the reverse complement.
ATAGGTGGAGTTTAGTTTGGCTTTTATGTTGGGACTCCAAGTGTACCTATAAGTGTTGGTAGGCATAACAATCCAAATCATGAGATACCCCAACATCACCACCGTCACAACCGCCGTTATTCCTCTTCTTGCTGCTTCCACTCCCCCGTTGCCTCTATCGCCGCCTCGGCCACCACCTCCGGCGTTCCGAGATGTTTCTCTCTCTACCCTTGAATCCATCTCTCTTGTTCTCACTCTCACTCTCACTCTCACTCCCTCTAAAATTATATTTTTCTCTCTTGAAAGTAGTTTTTTTTTAATTTGTCACTTTGTTCCTAGGATATGAGGAATGTGACCCATTTGATCCATATATATAGGAAGTGGGGATGGGCGGGCCTGGGTGGATTTTAGATACTATTAATCAAAATTATTTTTAGAATCTAATAAAACTTTCCCTTTTGAAAAATATTTATTTGATTTGAAAGAAGTGAGGTGGAAAATATAGTGTATGTGTATGTCGAGTGCTGGGTGAAAAAAGGCATGCTTCATGTAACGTTACCCATCTAAGCTTATGCTTACGTGGGAGAATTTAAGTGGGCCTCTCGTTGACATTCTCAAAAAAAAGTCAAACTCATACACTTTCGTTCTCTAGTGCTTTTGTGGGATTATTTTCATGGTACTCTACTATTTTGTAATGTACCTTTCTGTATTTGGTCCATTAATTGCATTATTGTATACATACACTCTCAAAAACTCCAAAATTGCACGAGTCATGCATATTATTGGATGATGATGAGATGATGTGATTAGGTATTATCTAGGGTTTGTGGGTTTGTAAAAGAAAAATTTGTCAGAAACCATCTTATAAAAGTAGAAAGTATGAATTTTATTTATTTTTAACGAAACCACCTTAAAATATTTCCGTTTAACTCTAGCCACCTTTAAACTCTTTTCCGTCCAGAAAACAATGTGAACTAACTGAACTACCCTCATATGTGGTGCACGTGGCTCATTTAAGACTAACTACCCACCCTATTTGAGGGTAGTTTAGTCATTTCACTTTGTTTTTTGGGTTGGAAAAGATGTTAAGGTGGCTGAAGTTGGACAAAAATATTTTATAAGGTGGTTTTATTTAAAAAAAAATTATATAGTGGTTACATAAACAAAGTCATGTTTTATAAGGAGGTTTCTGACAAATTTTTCCTTGCAAAATTTAGGACTATTGAATTGATTTACCTATTATTAGCTGGGTAAGATTTCGAGATGATATTTTATTTAAACATACAGACATAAATATAGTTAGAACTTTATATGGAATCATAACTAGCAATTTTGATGGGTCGGTTAATCTCATAAATGCCATTACTTCGCGAAAATTTTACTTCATATTGAAAAAATATAAGGTTTTGAGTGCGTATATGAAAGTCTAATAAGATAGTGATCTATTAAATTGCTAACAAACTCTGATATGAAATATTTCGTTTATTCTTATTCGTCTAGTTCAATAATTATAATAAATTTTGAATTTGGGCAATTAGCTTGAGCTTGAGCTTGAGTAGAGAGTATAAACAAATGGGTATATTGTCATTAGAGGGGGAAAGATGTTATTTGATCTGATGTGCAACGATTATCATGCTTAATTCAGCTCTCTTATAAAGTGTAGTTGACTTCTATATGCTAGATAGTTACTTGAAATAGTAATATTATGGCTGATATTATAATGGAATAAGATTTTTTTATATATATATTTCCTTTTTATGGAATAGGCTTATGTTTGACTTTTAAGTCATTAATAATAGTAGTTTGTTGAGGGATTAGTGGTTGTTTTTCCTTTCAACTGGATTTTGTTATCCTCATGTTTGCTTGTGTTCTTTTCATTTTCATGCGTGAGAGACCATATGGCAGATGTGTGTCGAAGTGTGGCACTTTAAAATTTTAAATGCAATCAGATATAATTAGTAACAATATATTCTATAATTTTTTTTGAAACAATATAGATTATATACAGTTAATTACTATAAAATTATGTCATTTTTTTTAATACAAGTTTCACAATTTTTATACCTAAAAATAGAAGAAACAAATTGAAGTATTCCACTACGGCATTGCATGAGATCAGTGGTGAAAACAAAGTTTTTGTAAAGTGGGTTCAATTATAGTCAAATGGCCCAACTAAAATAACATAATGTATAACATACATATAATATAAAATAATATAATATAGTATAACACAATAAAGTTATAATTAAGTGGGTTCGAATGACCACCCTATTTAAAGGGTAGCTCCGCCTTTACACGAGATGAATTGATATAATTTAGACCAAGGTAATTTATTTTTTCCTGTTATTAGTTACACCCTTATTTTGAGATTATAGTTAAATCCAATTTACTTTGTAAATCAACCATCAACATCAAATAGAGTAGTGTGGATTATATTATATATTATCATTAGTTAACAATTTTATTTTTATTTTTATAACAACGCTATTAAGTGTGAACCACCAGGCCATGATACCATAGTATTTGAGTTTTTAGATTTAGTCAATAGGACTTAATAAATATCGGATTATATACGGCAATAAATATTGCTTCTTAAAACATGGAGTAGAAATATGTCATGCATGATTGCAAGATTCAAGAGTGCAGCGCTTATTGCTTAATCGCGGATGCGGCAAAAACCATGAAGTCAATAGCTTGCTTGTAGTATAGTACTCCACATAAACTACTAACATAAATATCGAGTTTTTCAACAATGGTTCCCACATTACCGTACTATATTAGAACTACTCTCCTACTTGAATTATTCCTTATATATAACTAATTCAGAGATTTCTATGGGTTACCAACTCACAAGGTGAACACTACTCCCTCCGTTTTTTTTTATATGACGTTTTAGATTTTCGTGTCCAAATTTAACTATTAAATTGTGAAAAATTTACTTTGGTTCACAATATAAAAAAATATTGGTTGGATTCGTATCGAAAAATATTTTCATAATATATACTTTTTATAATTTTTGGATATATATTTTTAGAGATATTGGAGGTCAAAGTTCGACCTCGAAAAGCGAAAATGACAAATATAAAAAAACAGAGGGAATATATTAAAACTACTCTCCTACTTGAATTATTCCTTAAATATAACTAACTCATAGATTTTTATGGGTTACCAACTCACAAAGTCAACCAAACATGAAACGGTTGGACAATCTTTCAAATCCTTAGATTTTATCATTAAAGCTACCTAATAAGTTTCTTCTCCTAAAATAAGAGTTTAGCTCATATAAGTTTGTGTTTTTCTGACCTAGCAATAATGAACGTTTGTTTCTTCTATCTTGGCATGCAATTCTATGTGTCAGTAGTGTCTTTTTATCACTATAGCAGATACGCAAGGCAATTGAGGAGTACATATATATTGAACAAGGTAATGAGCTTTTGAATTTTTTGCTAATTCCAGTTTAAACAAGCAGTTGTATATGACTTATTGTTAGCACTGGGTCATGCACTTGCGAACCACCCACGTACCGTATAAATAATAGAAGTATACATATTACTCCTTTTAATTAAACTATCTTTATCACCTTTTAATCAAACTATGTTTATCAAGGTAAACAGTACTATGTAGTTAGTGAGATAAAGTAGCTATTTAGCTGATAACACAAAGCAAAAGGCCACAAAACAAAACATAAAAATGATCAAAAAGTTTCGTACAGCTCCTTTGATGTATGCAATATGTTTGTGGGTTTAAACACTTTCTTCTTCCATAGCTCCTTAAAAGACTGCTTTCTCTCTGTAGCTGCTAGTCATCCTGGCTAATTTCTTTCACTGGCAAACCCACGCAGGGACAACGCCAATCAGACAGAAAGACATTCTAAGAAGATCTAAACTGTTGAAACCGTTAATCGTAAATCAACTAGCCAATTTATTAGCCAAAAAAGTTTCTCTGGCGCTGGGGATCAACAATTTGCATCTTTCAAAGTTAGCCTAGCTCGTTGAAATTTATGAATCACGAAGGGGGAACCGATTTCTATACAAACATCATAACGTCCACATTAAGGGCCACAAGAATCAAATTGCCAGAAACCCAGTAATGTCTGGTAATGCAAGATCACCAACAGCTTCAACCCTTTACCCCTTAGTAGCCTTTCCAAGGAGTTCATAGTGTTGTCACTTGTCAGAGGGAAAATCTAACACATATGCATACTAATAATAATATACGGAGTAATAACTTTTCCAGCTCTTTGATACAATCTCACTCGAATTCATCTTGAAATATCAGTCATTCGATTACTCAAGCATCATAACAGTAACAGAAAAAGAAAAAGAAAAGAAAAAACACAATCAATTCATTCTGGTTTCGGATCCTTCAGCATCTAATACTTGAGAAGACTCCCTTAACGGGACAAAGTAATCCTGTAAGCATCTCAAATCAGGCTAGGCCTTCGATGTGTACAGAATATAATAAGAATTTATCTAACCTAATACAAATCTTATTCCTTTCCCTGAAGCCAGCCAAACACGTTTGTAGCAACGCGTAGGAACAGAATATTTGAGCTTAATAACAAATTCAGCTAGAAGCTATCTCAAAGACTCAAACTGAGAGCTTTTACAGCTTGTTCATTCAGTTGTTGGCTCGCAAATAATGCTTTTGACAACTACTACATTATTGTGGTCACCTATATCACAGGCTTTTCAAATCATCAAAACAACAGTACTCAATAAGCCCATACAGAAGTCAAAACTCAAAACACAATGTGCCATAAGAAGGCTAAAAGCAGTGCTAAATTAAGCATTACCAACAGGGTGGTTACAGTAAGGTAACCATAAAGGAAGTAGATCATTTCACATAATGCATAATTTTACGGAATTTCTGATCATCCTGAGAAGATTGGGTCGGAACGAGGGAGGAAGAGCAAGTTTTCTCAAACCAAATTTGATTCATGAGAATAAAATGGAAACTGACAGCTCCATAATAGATATCAGGTCATATATGAGAAATAAACCAGATGCAAAAAAATAAGACAGAATAATCACAACCTTCATATCAGTATGTTATAAAACCATCTCTGTTACACTTGGTTCATTTGGTTATTCCCTTCATCATATTACACTCAAATAACAAATATCGATAATTGTACCCGATCTGTAAGATAACATTTTATCGACAAGAATAAATACCTATTACTTGGCAAACCCTTATACATACAAGTTACTCACAAAAACTGAAAGAGTATCAGATGACGCATCTAAGAGCTCATAGTGTTTTAGCAACACTAAGTCACTCACCCGGTCTCATATTTCACCTGCAACCTGCCAAAATATTGGCATAGCAACATATTTTTTCATCTTCAAGAGATCATATCTTGCAAGCAGATTACCTATAGCCAGACTTCAAATCAACTTCTGAAACATCTAGTGGCAATCGTGACCATGGCACAGAATCACGCATACTCATGAATCTCTTCCGTAAAACCACAGAAGCAGCGACTAACAGCCCAATTGCAGCAGCCAGGGGCACTAGAATACTACCATTTCCACCATGACAACTTCTCAAAATTGACGCTGCAGGAACTAGCCCATCAAGACTATCCACTGAGTTGTTCAGTTTAAAGACTTCTACACCATTTAGTATAGCATCAATCCCATTGGGTGCACTCCAATTTGAAGGCCCTACACTGACTGTAAGAACCCCATTATTACCTCCATCGACCACGAGATCAGCATAGAAAGGCGAAGCTAAGCTGTTTGTGACCGCTGATAGATCCAAGTTTTCATAAGCTACATTCTCATTAACATACACATTGAAATAGAGTAATCCAAGTGCAGGACTAGCAATATCACAAAAATGAGTCCTCACAAGATACTTGAAACCACTAACAATCGGAAACGCCCAAGTCAAATTGTACTTAGGAACAGTAGGACCCGAAGCACTAATCACCCTTGCATTGCCATAGACGTTATCAGGGGCAACCTCGCGGCTCGCCCCTCCGACTTGGTACTTAATCCTACCACTGAAATGAACTTCCTGTGAGTCACCACTTGATTTTAAGAACTGATTGTCAGGAACCCAGGTTCTCCACAAAGAATCATTAAATGGGGTCACTTTAGGCCCTCCAACATTGACCCTATACATAGTTTGAAATGCATTTTTCGACATTCCATCAATTTTAACCACCCCATTTGAATCGACAGACTGGGCAATGTCCAAAATCAAGTCTTTTGGAGCAGAGATAACTTCAATTGCACTAACGAACCCAAATTTCGAATTCTTGGCAGGAATGAAAGAAATTTCAAGCTTGTCACTATCAACCCACAAAATATACTCCTTAATTTCGACGTTTTTCATGGTCAACCCATTAAAATTGTTCAATAGCAAGTACCCATCAGCTAAAACATGAAATTGAGCATCGGAGAGTTCGTATTTTAGAGAATTAAAGCGATGGAAATGAAGACGTACCAAGTGGGCACCTTTCTCTCTCACCTTAAACGCATAGCTCGACGATTTTGTGAAGATTCTCGCCGATTGATAAACCGGAGAAGAAACCCCAGATAGGTTAAACTCCCTGTGTGAGAACGACCGAGATGCCGAGAGAAGGACCGAGTCAGAAACGGACGATTCGTCGCTGGTGAACTTGCGATTGTCGGCATCAATGGCGGTGGGAGAAGAAGAGCCGCAATTGATGAGGTAGTGATCGATGGGAGTGAAAGAGGAAGCTGCTGATAGGATGAGGAGAGAGAAAATGAAGAATGGGGGCCAAGCTTCCGCCATGGCAGAGAGAGACAGAGAGATAGAGAGAGATTGAATTTGCAGAAAAGAAAGCAAAGCAAGGGTCAGAAAACACGGATCTGGCAGGCAGGCTTTTGTTGTTTGTGTGCTTTGAATGTGTCCAACAATGGAGGTTCCAAGGATTTATTTTATGTTTAATTTCCAAAAAGTTGTACGCGGTCCGACAGGCCACTTGCTGCTGGAATGGACGCACTATCATTGTACTCATATTTGATATTTGTATTAGTTCTCCACTAATTCAAATTAACAATAATGCCAAATAAATTACTCCATCGGTGTTTGTCTATTTGGCCTTTCCTTATTTGTCTTCCAATAGTGCTGTAAACGAGTCGAATAGAGTTAGAAAATCGTTGTGTTCATACTCGATTTGCTTATTAAACGAGTATCATATTGATGCTCGTGTTCAGCTTGTTCATCATCGAGCAAGTTTTAATCGACTTTAAAGAAGTATATTTATAAGCCACTCATAAGTGTACCGACTCGTTGCAAGGGGTTACTTGACTCGCTTATTAAACAAATACTAGTGCTTGTACTCGGCTCTTTTATTATCGAGCGAGTTTTTACCACTTATATTCTCGAGCAACACACGAGTGCACCGGCTCGTTTACAACCCTATCTTTCAACAATACCGTTTATATTCTAATGTAATACAATAAAATTATATAAAACAATTACTTTTCTAAAGATAACCAGAGGAATTCAATACATTAATTTCCATATTTTGAAACAGAATATTTTTTGAATTATTAAAAGACTTGGTGATTTTCATTTGCAAAGTTTAAATCCGCACACAGTAGAGGTATTACTTCTTAGAAAGAATGGAGATAAGAGAGAGACATGTACACAAGCTACGCTACTAATTTACCAATTCACTAGATTATCCTGTTATTGTCCCTACTTTAAGTAGTACTCCTAGTAAAATCCAACCATTCATATTAGGGTGTTCACAAACATTGAGGGACGGACAGGATGGTGTTAGGTTCTTTCGCGGTTGACACATATGAAGGTGAGGTGACTATCAAATTGATTTTGCTACGATTCAAGTCATAGCTTGTGTTATTTGACACGCCCATGGCCATTGCTTACGGCACTTGTATTTCAGCTTATTGTTGACTTTGAGAATATTATGGGTGAATATCATAGAGCGTGGGATAATATTTTTTTCGGCATTATCTTTACTCGGCTTCTTGGTATGGGAATTCCGCATGGCCATCAAAATGTGGTTGTTGTACCCTAATGAATGTTTGACAAAGTTGATGGTGTGTTCGTTTCAACTGAAATGACCCGAACTAAACTGATCTGAATGGACACTGAATGAATAGTAATATGTAAGAAATAAAAAGTAAGTTGATGACCTAAAATGAACCGAAATAAAATGGGATAAATGAACACACACAGAGCTTCAAGCTTGATTTGACCTTCGAACAATTTGGATACTGCTGGAGCATGATTGCTGATCCTCAATCCTTGTTCAAGCCATACAATCCATTTGTATAAATCTAGGTACTAATTTTTTCCCTAAAGTGGAAATGAAAATGAATTATTTACCATAACAGCAATGCAAGTAAAAGCTTGACGAGTTTGGATTGCAAGGAGGATCTATATATTTTTCATTTGCTATTTACATTGATGGAAGGCTTTCCAATGGCCTTAATAAAATGTATACTGGAAGATAAAAGAACAGGCATGGGCAAAAAATGATGCTACCAGCCCCGCCTATCTAGTATGAGTATGACTACCAAAACTATTGGAATGAAAATATGAGAAGGATTAAAGAAAGATAAAAATCATAAAAATACAACCTGCATTTGCAGTGTTATTGTAATGGCGCTTCCATGACTTCCCCTTCTCTGCATTCCCCTACATCAATTGCCACTGTACCTTCCTTGTCTGTAGGCAACACCCTACAACAATCCCTTCTTGGCGCCTGCAGCTCAAACACATTACAAGGAATTTGTCAAAAACATAAATACTGAACCTTAAACCTACATAAGTAGACATATGTTAGTGTTTCTAGCCTAAATAAGGTGTCTGATCAACTTGGGAGAAAGGTCAAGGATTGAACACACGCTTATTAAGGTGAAATAATGAGTATGAGTAGCATAACTAATTGCCTTAGGGTCTGTTTTCAACAATTCAGTTCAGCTATTATTATTATGTTCAGTACAAAAATGGAAGGAAGTTCTGAAAAACTAGTGACAATTACCTCGTCCCATCTATGAGGATTAGGCTTCTTATAGACCTTAACATTCCGAATTTTCTCAGGATTCTCCACCTCCCACCAACACCAAGTATGAGGCATAGGATGCACGACGTATTCACTACTTGTTACATTAGTCCTCTGATCAAGCACGGCGTTAGAGAGGTAATATATGTAAGGCTTCTGACAAGGGTGCTTGGTGAAGGGCCTGGTATTGAAGGAAAAACCTGTAGTATCATCTCTCTTGTACCAGTTGAGAAAAGTCCTGGCAGGCTGCTCCATCTCCCGAGGTGTGATTACACCGCGGATTATTTGGACAGCATAGCCCCAGGAGACCGAGATAGTCCAGTTCCTGGTTGTGTCGTAGCAAATTGATTGCTGCATTAGACCAGCTGAGTCCAGCTTTAAGGGTATTCTTAGCTGCTTGAGGGCTTGGTGACGGCTCATGTTGGGGAAGATGGGCTCGAGTATGTCTAGGTGGTGCATTGTCACAATTGGAGCCACTGGATGAGCTGCTAGGAGACCAAACAAGTTGCCATAGACATCATACTGCAGAGAAACATAATAGTAGCATATAAATCAGAATTGGGTATCAATTAAATCCAATCTGATATTTTCACAAAGTTTTCCTACTTTAGAATAAAAGACAGCTAGTTTCTACACATTTTTAGAAGCTACTCCCAATATTCAGTGACACTTTTGGGAGCTGTTTGGCCTGGCTTTTATCGAGTTTTAGCTACTCCGCGTCATTTCAGCTACTTTGCCACCAAAAATTCAGCTTCTACCCTCCAATGAGGCTAAAACCAGATTGCTCCAATTAGAACTTTCGCTTCTAGCCTCCTTGGGGGCTATTTCAGCTATACGAAGCTCAAACTGTGATGTAGATGGAGCAGGAGGAGGGAGGATGTGAGGGAAATTGAAAAGAGAAGCTGAAGCATAGTAGAAGTCCGATTGTGCCTTGTTGAAAGTTACTACACATACTTTTGTAGTTATGTCCTCTTCCTAAGATGATCTATTCCAATAAGAACTAGAGTGTACTAATTACCACTGCATATGAAGTCATAATTTATAGATACATCTCAAAACTTTTGAGAAATTCCAAATTTCTAAAGACAGTTATACTTTCATTTAAAAGAACCGAAACAAATTTGTTTTTCTTTTTTCGTTTGGTAGGTAAGAAAGGGGTTTCATCACTCTTCATTTAGCACATTAGTAGAGATGCTACTTCAATGATCGTCCATCTTGATTAACCTTATTAATTCTTGACATTTTCATACATATAAATACACAAATTCAAAAGTAAAATCCACCAAACTAGAACATTCATAGTTTGAAATAAGCCCTAGGACGAAATAGTTAAAAGATGACAAAATTGGAGTTTCAAGATTGGACGTCTATAATCTAATAAAACGCCAAAACAAATTTGTCTATCCCACCAATCAAGGCACTAACACCTCCTAATTTGACCCAATTTTTGATTGATTGAGCATTCTTATCGTACTTAGAGGACAACAAGTTCAATGTCTTTGCCACATGTTCGGGCATAAGTGTGGACAGTGTCTGTGATGGCTTAGGGTCTGTTTGGTAGTGTGGACTAGAAGTAGAACCAAAGACTATCCGAGAATGTCATGGACTCATGGTCCCAACTCCCAAACGTGCTTGATAATGTAATTATGTGGGGCCCATATAACTAATTAAGTTCTATTAATTATTTGGTAGCTACTCCTCATTGAACTGTGGTTTATTGACTTGGCTTCTAGGATGATAATTGAAGCACATTACAAAATTTTTGCAAGACGTCAAAAATTCATCCCCATTGCCCACGCAAGTCTTTAAAATTTTATGATACTCTGATGAATATTATTTTTAAATAACTGAAAACGTCATCACCTTAAAAACTATTGAAAACAATTGTTTACTCAATAATTTTGTAGAAACACACCACTAATTGTTTACTCCATAATTTTCTAGAAACGCGGTAAACTAAATTGAATGTACAATTGAAACAATGAAATGAACACCCTCACATCTACAGTCTGAAACTAAACATTTAGTCCATGTATTCTTGTTTAAACCCAAATTTTATATAATAAAAGTTTAGTCATTTCAAATTGTCAATTTTGCATTCAATTTAATTTTTCTAATGAACCATGTTCCAATGGACAGAAAAAAGAGATACACATGAGTACAACAACCAAACTAGTGAACTACTCCACCAAAGAACCAAAACTGAGGCCCTGGGTACATTAGGTCCAGGTTCGATTCCCCCTCCCCTATTGTATGTAATTTATCGTACTGACCTTTGTGCCTCCGTTGGATTAAAAAAAAAAAAAAAAATTGTCACCAATCACCGTCAATAATTATCATAAATCCCATTTCTCTCTCCTTTTCATCAATGTTTCTCCTTATTAGTTTAGATAATTTTCAGTGTTTTTATTGGGTAAAAAGACAATTTAAATGCTAAATTCGCCTATTTATTAACTAAAGAAACATAGTCAATAAATTCACTCCATCTTAGAAAGAAGAATCCACAAACAACTAAAGTTTAGAAAGACAAATATTATTGGTTCACTAAATTAACAAATCATTTAGCTCAAACAAACATGAATTGAACCTAATAAAATAAAAACCAAGTGGTTGAGTAAATAAAGAGAGAAGAAAAGTGAATGACACTGACCTGGTGAAACCCGGGTTGTTTGGTGAGAGGAACACCAAGCTCCGCCAAACACGCCTGGATCCGATCATCCGACCCGTAAAGATCCGTATACCTTTGGATACACCGATCCTGCATCCTCTCAATCGCCTTCGCCAACGGATAACTAATAGCAAACCCGCCACCACCATAAGCCATTGCATATGAGAATCTTATATTCTGCAAATGTGACTCCGAATTACTCCCAATGTAGTACATCCGGGTCGGGTCGTATTTCCGGAGCACCCGAACCAGATTATCCGGGAAGAAAACGGTGTCGTCGTCTGACATAACGAACCACCGGACGTCTTTGAGATCCATCCGGACCATTTCCGATACGATCCGGGTCATCCTGAGGGCGGACCGGGATCCCTTCCGGTTCGAGTAGTTGAACCGGCCGGTCCAGCTCGAGATTCTTAACTCCGGGTATGAGTTTGGGTTGTCGGTCTTTGAGAGGTTGACCGGCTTGTCCAGCCAGACGAAGCCGCGTGTGACTGTGGGTCTCCACCAGAGCTTGACGTAGCCCTTGCGGCGGGCCCAGTGTCGGGCCGCCGCCCCTATCCCGAACACGATGTGCTGGAGGCCCGTCTCTTCTTCATTTCCGCCGACACGGCCGTGTTGGGTGTCGGCCCCGGACAGAGAGAAGTGGGTGGTGGTGCTACAGGGGGAGGTGGAGGAGGGGGTGAAGAGGGATTTGAGGGAGAGGAGAGTGAGGGAGAGAGAGAGGAAGAGGAGGAAAGAGAAAGCGAGTTTAGGGAGAGGGAGGGGTTTTAGGAGAGAGAAAAGGGAAGAAGATGAGTATTTTGGTTTTTCCTTCATCGTCTTCTTCTTCTTGTGTTTAATTGTGGGTGTTTCTCTAATGTTTGCGATGCTGAATTTAAAGCTGGTGGTTTAAGGTTTGGTGGTAGAGAGTTATAGAGTGGGATTTGGGGAAGAAGAAGGGTGTTTGAGTTGTGAGAGGAGTCTTGTTCTGTTTCTGTGTTGAGAAAGAGAAAGAGAAGAGAAAGAAAGGCAGATTAGTCATAGGATTCTGGTCGCTGGACTCTCCTCAACACTAGTGATTAGCTAATAGCTAGCTAGTGAGGAGAGAGAAAGGGAGAGCGAGATAAACGGGATAATAACAATTGCAGCAATTTCACTCATAATTTTAGTTGCGCGCCTAATAGTAACAAATTAAAGGGTTGCTTTTTTTTGGGGAAAATTTGTTTAAAATTGTAGTAGTAATTGGATTAATCTCCTCTTTCATACTTAGCCATGTATATTAAGTTGTTTGTTCCAAAGACGAGTAGGAGACTCATACATTGATAAACACACAATCAACTCTGAAAGGTTTTTATATCATTCAGTTGGTACGAGTGAGGTCACAAAAATATGACTTTCGATCATTATACACTAGTATCAAAACTAATTTGTTTAAGGCAATAAATTAATTTTTGTTGGGTAAATATCCATTATACCCTCACATTAACCATCTCCTCTTCCCCCCCCCCCTCCCGCCAGCCTAGCCCTCCTCCCCCTCTGCCTCTCCCATCAGCTCCCCCTCCCCCTCCCCCCTCCCCCACAAACTCAATGACTCGGAACACGAGCTTGGTGGGTCACCGCAGCCAAGCCGTGCTCATCGCCGCTGCCATCCTCCTCTTCCTTTGCTGCTGCTTGTCGATCATCCTTAACTCCCTACGGGAGGACCGCCTAGGTTTTATAGCCCTCTCCTATGAGGGCCGTAGAACATTCATGGCCCGCTAGGGGTAGGGCCGTGTAGAATTTAAAGCCCTACTTTAAGAGGGGCATTGAACTACATGGCCCTCCTGGGCAAGGGCAAATGAATCTGGACGGCGCTCCCCATATACATTCTACGACCTTCTTGGGGTGAGGACCTTGATTTCTGGGCAGCCTCCCCCGTTTGTTGGAATTTTAGTTCTTTGAAATGCGCGAGGGGGAGGGGGTTTTAAGGTAGGAGAGAGAATAGAGAGTTGGGAGTTGAGAGGAGATGAGAGAGAATAGTTAGTGGTTTAGGGGGCGTAAAAGAGAGTTGCCCTATAAAAATTAAAAAAGTGCCCTACAAAAATTAAAAAAGTGCCCTACAAAAACTAAATTACAGGCTTGTAGGGCGCTTAAAATACGGGTTTTGTGAGTAGGTGAATACATAATTCTTATTTTATCTACCATAATAAGCACAAGATTTAAATTGAAGCACGAACTAAAAATCTCAATCGTCATCTATAACCAATGTTTCAAAATCCCTCTAATAGCTTAAGTGTGGACTGGATTTGGGTTCGAAGTGTTGAGAAGTGAATAGAAATCACAAGATCTTTAACATTCATTATTAAATTTAACGGCTAGGCCCTGTTTGGGGTGGTTGCTAGTTGCCCATTTTCAATTTTTTTGGAAACTCAAAACCAGTTTTTGGAAACCACTTTTTTTGGTTTCCACTTTTCTATTGTCAGTTTTAAAAATTAAGTAGGGAACTGTAAGCACACAAAAATTTAGCTTTAAATTAAATTTTTACAAAGAGTTGAAATTTTTTCAAAACCAAAAACTGGCAACCACCGCGAACAGGGCATAAGATTATTACTCCATCCGTTCTCAATTGAAGTTGACGCTTGATTTTACGCAGGTGAGTTGCAGAAAACCAATCATCAAATTTAATTGAGAGCGGAGCGAGTAGTTGTTATCATTCGCACATTTAAACTACTCTAATTCGTATCAAAACCTTACTCATGGGCATAAAAGGAAGGAAAAAATTCATCTCTAGTTAACTGGACAATCCAGTATACTGGATGTGAGGGGATGGAGAGGCTGGGATCCAACCCACATCATCTCTTTCTCCCTCACAACTAAAATACTGGACCATCCAATTAACCGGAGAGGATCCAATTCCTAAAAGGAAATAATGGCTAATGAGGAGATGACATTTTATGGGCCTCCCGTCAAGCCCAGTCAACCTACAAAGTCAAAAGCCCAATTTATAGTCGTGATAAACTTTGTCCATGATTTTGCACGATAATTACGACCTAACTCGAAGATAAAAATGCGCTCGTCATTTTCTGAATTTTTTTGACTTGATGATCAAGACATTTCCGTTTTCTGGTTGTTCATGCTTCTGTTGAAGTTCATTTTCACAGACATTATAGCGAAACATCTGCACCAGCAAAACGGTAAGTCATTCTATTCACTATTCTGATCAAGATTCATTTGAAATTTAGTTTCCACTTTCCACTATGAGTTATCATCAAACATGTCAACCTCTCAATTAAGTTCAAGATTCTATATCTTGCTGGGTTTTGATTAACTGAACTGCCCATTTCTGTCGTTTCTCAATTTGCAGCTTTGAACTGAGTAATTTTGGTGGAATGATTTGTTAAGGGGTTCTAATTTGAAAGCCTACTTAGAGTTTATCTACTTTGGTTGATGCTAATGTCTGGAATTAGGTTTTCAATGCTGAAATCACTTGCTGGTTCCGTTATTCCCTCTTCGAGATCACTGCCATCTCGCTGTTACAATAGTTATGCCAATTCCATGAGTGCTGGAGAGAAATTTCGTATTAGACCATTGTTGGGTGTTCTGGGTCACAATTATCACACTGATTCTCATTATAGATTACCAAATATTGAGTCTAGGGTTAGTGCCCATCTGTGTAAATCCAATTATGCCTCTGGGTTTTCACCCACATTGTTGAATTACCGTGCTCGGGGAAGTTTTTCCTTGCTTAAGATGACACCCATGTTGGGTTACCAGTCGTATTCGTCCTCTGCTGGTAGTAAAGGGGGTGATAGGGGGCCTGAAGTCCCAGAAGCTTCTGGAACCGAAGATATTGATGTTAGTGGTGGTGGTGGTGTTGTTGGGAATGAGTGGGTGGATAAACTTAAGGATGCTTGGCAGTCTGTCGTAGATGTAGCTACTGTTGGTGGGGAGAAAGCAAAAGCAGCTTCTGAAGAATTGAATCCTTATGCCCAACAAATTCTGGAGTCTCATCCGTATCTTAGAGATATTGTGGTCCCTGTTGGTGGCACATTGATTGCTACGCTTATGGCATGGGTGGTAATGCCGAGGATATTGAAGAGATTGCATAGATATTCTACTCGAGGATCAGCTGCTTTGCTGTCTGGAGGTATATTCGCTGTTGAAGTTCCTTATGAGAAGAGCGTTTGGGGTGCCTTGGAGGATCCAGTGCGCTATCTAATGACTCTCATGGCATTTTCAGAAATGTTAGTGGCTGGTGCTTAGTGCTTACATTCATTATATCTATCATTGTAATCACATACTAATTGTGCAGATAATCCGTTTAACCTGGCGTGTATATGCAGATGTTATTTGGTGGCTCCAAATGCTGTTGCATCCCAGTTTGTTGGACAGGCTTGGAAAGGTGCAGTCGTCCTATCGTTTGTATGGTTTGTGCAACGCTGGAAAACAAATTTGTTTGCTCGTGCTTTGGCTGCTCAGAATGTGCAGAAACTTGAACGAGAAAGGTTGCTTACTTTAGACAAAGTCACTTCTGTTGGCCTTTTTGCTGTTGGAATGATGGCTCTAGCAGAAGCATGTGGTGTGGCTGTTCAATCTATCCTGACTGTTGGTGGTATTGGGGGTGAGTTTGAAATCTGGATTCAAATTTTGCAACATTCGTTTGTTCCTTATTAAAATATAAAATGGGATATTGATTGTTCGCATATTTTGTCATTTGAGCTATGTTATACATACAAAAAGATGAAAATGCTATTCTTTATTTACAATGCTACTTTTCATTGTTATCATAGTTAAAATTAATTCATGTGCAATTTACTGAAATATGCATCAAATTGAACATCTAGTGCTTTTATGTAGGGGTGAAAATTTGGACTTCGGTTTGGATTATTGTCAAATCAAAATCCAATCCGAAATATTTTGGATTCGTGAATTTGAGTCCAAATCCAATCCGAATTAAATTTGGACTCGAACTTTTAAGTCCAAATCCAATCTGAATTATTTTTCCAAATCCAATCTGATCCGAATAGTCCAATTTTTTTTTTAATGTGCTCAATTTTTCGTTAAACAAAATCCTACACATTTAACCCATTTATAGTCAACCATATCTAATGGCACAAACCCATTTAACCATACATTATATCATTGTTAAATCCTCAATGGAAAATACAAAAAGTTGTCCCAAAATATCACAATCCTTAAATATTTCACAAAGTATTCGTTTAAATCTTTGCACCAAACAAAAGTCTTCATTCAAATCTTATAACACTCTCCAAATTACAAAAGCAGCATCTCCAAGTTGGGTTGGCCGGGCTTTATTTATTTTATTAGACTAGGTTTTGACCCCGTGCGACGCACGGTATTTCCTACTATAAATTTTAGTATTATTGAAAATTAATAATTTCAATATTTGTTGAAGAGAGAAACAATTGTACTGTATGATGCAACAACATG
>BSSO01002315.1:0-19726 GCA_030267885.1 Mesembryanthemum crystallinum | reverse complement strand
ACACATAATTGAAGGGCAAAATTGGAACATTCAACCAATTGAAACTTGCATTAAACTCCGCACCCAAAATGGTTTGGTAACGTGTGGGTGGGACGGAGGGAGTAGGATTTTTGTGAAAACCCCCCTATAAAAAAAATTGTAAGGAACCTCCCTATATCACTAAAACCTTTTAGTAAACCCACTCTACGGTGACTTTATGAATTTTCCGGTAGGTTTCTATTTTTTTGGACATTTTTGCCCCTGTCTATAAGTTATGTACCCTTTCCCCTTATTTTACCTGATTTATTTAATTAACCCAACCCATTGTTCCCGCCTTTGTATCTCTCATTGCCACAATCTCTCTCTTTCGAGTTCCGTTTGCAAGATTTAATTAATTGAAGAAGTGACCCAGTATATTTCGTCCCCTCTCATCTTTTTCTATGTGTTAATTTCTCTCATCTCTTCCATTGTTTGTCATTGATAATTAGGGCTAGAAATTGAATCAAGTGAATTGGGTTGTGTTGATTTTGGGTAATAGAAGATTTTAGGTTGAAATGGAATAGTTGAACTGAAATTGTTTGCTAATGTTGAAGGTTGATTTTGGAGGGAAATAAGAGCAAAGGGTACATAACTATTAAAGATGGGCAAAACGGTCAAAAAAAATTCAAACCCACCGGAAAATTAAAAAAATGCCCGGAGAGGGGGTTTACTAAAAGGTTCTAGTAATATAAGGGGGTTTCTTACAACTTTTTTTTTATAAGGGGATTTTTCACAAGAACTCTATTATATAAGGAGGTTGGTGACAATTTTTTCTTAATTTTTCTTACCATCTGCATTTAAGCTACTTGTTTATTATAATTATTTAAGAAAAAACTACAACTTCATTTTTTATTTTTCTTACCATGAGAATAAAGTCATAAACTCAATGCAACTTTATAATATAAAAAAATAAAAAAGAAAAAAAAAACACAAAATCTTGGAATCACCAAATCACTTCCTAATCTTCCTCAAAGAGTACCACGTCTTACATGTCTCGGTCCACTCATTCCTCGTTCACTGCCACTTGTCTTTTGTCCCCTCAACCCACCCATATCTCCTCACTATTACTCACTTGCAATTGCATCACTCCCCCTCTTTCTCTCTCTAATCTCTCCCTAATTTTCTCTTACCCTTTTCATCTCTCACTTTCTCTCTTTTCATCCCACCACAGAACTCTCTTTCTCTCTCTAAACATGTCCGGTGGAGTAGGCCCAACCGGTGACATAAGTCTCCCCAAAGAAGAAGAAAAGTCACCCCAACCAGTATCATCCCAAAACCTAAGCTTAAACCCAACAAAAGCTAGCAATGGTGGCTTTTTATCCTTTCGCCAACTTAACTCTCTTGCCATCATGATCGTCTTAGCCGCTAGTGGCATGGTAGCTATTGAAGATTTTGCCTTGGTAGTTTTCTCCTTGATCTACTTCTACTTCCTCTCCATGGTTGCCTTCCCTACGCTTTCTCCTACAAGGGAAGAACCCATCTTTAGCCAAAAATCCAAGCTTCTTAACCTCTATGTCCTCTTCGCCGCGGTTATCGGCCTCTTTCTCCCCATTTTGTATATCTTGGAGGGCATCCTAGAGGGTGACAAAGACGGGATCAAGGCGGCGGTGCCGCATGTATTCCTCCTTGCTAGCCAAGTCTTCATGGAAGGGCTTGCGTTTTCGGACCGGTTTTCTTTGCCCATCCGGGTTTTCGTGCCTGTGTTCTATAACTCGAGCCGGATGTTTACGCTTCTAGAGTGGTTTAGGGATGAGATGGTGAAGGTTGGAGAAGGGAGATATGATGGCTCTAGTAGGAGGTTGTATGTTGGGAGGATTCTTGCTGTTGTTAATTTGGCATTTTGGGGTTTTAATTTGTTTGGGTTCTTGTTGCCTGTTTATCTCCCTAGGGCTTTTAAGAGATATTATGGTGTTGATGGTGGTTCTACTTCTAGTTCTAAGAAGGATTGAGATGTTATTGTATACTCCTATGGTTCTTCTATGTAATGTGAAATAATTAATGTATTTTCAGCTTCTCAATTTCTTGAGATGATTTTGAGTTTAGGAAAGTTTGTCTTTGTTTGTACTTGGCATGTCTTGGGTTCCATGTCCTATTTCTTGGACACTTTTAAGGTTTTGATGACTCAGATATCCCACAACATTATTTAGTTTTTGGAACATATTATATGACACGTTGCATTTTTAGAGGTGTAATGCATAGTGTGAAATAGCATAATATAGAGGTTTATGATCCTTAATTGAATTGAATGGCATGAAACTACATGAATGGTAACAGTGAGAAAAAAAAACATGTAGGATGGTAACAGTGAGAAAAAAAACATGTAGGATAATGAGAACGAAGTTGTAGATTCAAAACCACTGCCTCCGGGCGTATAATCAGAAGTAAATTTCTCTAATGTCAAAATGGAAGATTGTAATTTTGGTAAAATGTGAACTTTTGAAATGCTTGTAAAGATTTGCTAGTTGAAATGGATACAGCCTTACAAAGTTACAAGGACTCTTTCATGACGAAACAAGAAAACTTACTGCCAAAAACAAAGACACGAACTGAAATTCAGGGGGACAAAAAGGCACAAAGAAGCATGGGCAAAATTATGACAACAAAAGTTGCAGCCAAAAACAGGTAAATTGAAGGCAGAGATTTCCAACGCCAAGTGAATGCTCTTCGATTTCCGCTCACCCTCATTAATATACAGATTTTGCAACTATGATGCTAAAACACCTTGTTAACAAGCATTCCCGCATGACTAATACAGCGCGCAAGGTTTCTGAACTAATGCACCTTCGCAGGATCGAAGAACAACCAGAGCGAGGTGTCTGAACAAGATCAGAAAGTAAACAGGTTAGACTGTTCAATTGTGTCAGCCTCCCTCTTTCCATGATTATCTCCTTTGTAAACCTGGTCAAAGAGATGGAAATTAGAACAACATAAGAGTGGCAGCCTTGACGGGCTAGGAGAACCAAATTGAGTGTGTAATACTTCCACGGCAACCATTACCATGAGGCAACTATCATGTTGTCCCGCCAAAGAAAAAGATCACTAGAGCGGAGCTTCGCAGTAAAAGAAAACTAAATGGCTCAAACTTTAGCTCACTGCCCATGTCGCATAAACTTGACGATATCAAGGGAGAGAAAAAGAATTAAATCATTTCCAAAAAGCTTAGAAAGGTTACCTGTACATTTCTGTGCAGAGCCATTGCCTTTTAAAGATACAGAGGTGAGCCTTCTACCCTGCCCTACCGATAGAATTTCTTGCATTCTTTCTGGCCAATCTGAATTCAATCTCCTAGCAAAGTCCTCTACCTCCCTATAATAGAAAGGAATGTAGAGATACTTAGGATCAAGAGTTATTATTCTTCTGAAATAAACAAACATATCTCTAGACAAGGTTCCAACAATCACAAGAAATAGATAAAAGGAAAGCTTATTTTGTAACTAAGAGCATGTTTGGCCTAGCTTGTGAAAAGCTTGAGCTTTTGCCTCACAATCCACCTCCTCCACCTCCCTAGTTGACTCCCATTGTTCCCTCCGCCGTCCCCCACCCCCCAACAAAAACAAAAAACTTGTGGGCCCATCCCTATGTGTAACTTGAGCTTGTTTTAGACCTTCACTTTGAAGCTTCACGATTTTCTCTATGTCACCACCAAGGTTGTGCCTGGCAGGGTTTCGAGTACACAGGGTAATTGATGATAGGGTGAACGAGCTACCCTGAGGTTTCATAAAATTACAGTTAGCTAACTCGACCTTTCGACAATATCTCTGAAATACCCAATTCAATAAACTTGACTGAAACTTGTATATATACATTTCTCTTTTCATTATGCGACATCATGCAACTAAGTATCACAAACAGAAGTGACTTAAATTTTGATGTTTTATTAGAAATTAGACAACATACATGAACAACAAAATAAACAACGGAAGGGGCCTAACAAATCTACTTTGCCAACATTGTAAATTTTTTTGAATAAAACAACGTCGTTACAATATTATTGGAATTTGTCTTCACATTTTCGATTATAAAAAAAAAATATTTTGAGTTTTGTCATCCAGATATCTCTATGTTACTCCATTTTACGATATAGGGACTTGACTTTTTCAGTCTCCAATAACGCACTTTGAACTTTAATATTTCTTCTTTATACATTGCCAAAAGTTATAAAATTATAATTTTGTGAAAGTAGTTTTAAAGATTAATCTAGTGATGTCATTTTAAAATTTTGAACCAATCTATTTTGTCATGAATTAGTGGTTAAGTTGACAAAGTTGGACTCTCGAAAATAGAGGTGAGCCTATATTGTGAAACAGATGGAGTAGGAAACACTACTGAGGGAGCCCAAGCCCAAAGGAAAAAACCCCATAGTTAAGTTACATCCTAAAACCAATTGGCAATAAGAAAATTAGACTACTAGGATTGTATACTAGCTATTTAGCTTAATCTTTCAATATGGGACAGTTAACTAACTCATGGACTTGACAATTTCCCCCTCATGTGTGAGCCACTGAGCCCATATACTCCCTCTTGGACCGAAATGGGTAAACAAGTCACCAGCTCTAAGGAGCACTTTCACGAAGGTGGTTGACCTAGGGTGTCACACAAAACATTTTGAGGAGATTACAAACAGGCACAAACTGGTGAAATCCCAGCACAAATAGTGTTTTCAAATGGTGCGTAAGCCCAAAGTCACCAGCTCTAAGGAGCACTTTCACGAAGGTGGTTGAACTAGGGTGTACACAAAATATTTTGAGGAGATCACAAACAGGCACAAACTGGTGAAAATCACAGCACAAATAGTATTTTCAAGTGGTGCGTAAGCCCAAACCGAACCATCAGTTATGATACCACATGCTAGGAGAAAAGCCAAGCAGGGAGCCCAAGCCCACAGAACATGGCCCTTAGTGAGGTTCCCTACTAAAACCAATTAGCAATATGAGGAGTGATCAACTAGAGTTGTATACTAGAGCTCTTTAGCTTAATCTTTCAATGTGGAACAACCAACTCACACATGGACTTAGCACCCTGAAATATTATGGAAAGGTACTTTTATCAAAAATTCATTAAACTTGACTTCTTGAGATTACCCCGCTGAAATTTTTCCTTGAGGATAATATATGAGTTTTGATAATCAGACAAAAAACTATTGCACAGCATTCAACACTGCTACCTCATACTTCAATGTTAGACCAATTGCACCCAGTTATTGATATTAGTATCTCCTCTCCCCTTTCAAGTTCGCCATCCGTTTTGAACCTCATACCATGTTCTGTCATGGAGAAGTACCCTTACTGTCCCATAAACACAGTTTTCAACCAGGTGGGAAGCCCTCTTTAATGGCAGCAGCAATATCAAATCATATCCCCATCTTACTTGGGGCCAGTATGAGGGCCCTTCCAATTGGAAGCCTAGTCGGGCATTTGTGCCTTTTGTCACTTTCACAAATGACCTACTAGATTTTGCATGAACACATTCCCGAGTAATAAGATTTTCTATCCAATAAAATGGCCGTCTCAAGACTAGAATTAAAAAATAACATAATAAATTTGGGCCTTTGGCCATTTGCACATTAAAAGGTCAGAGCCATGTTACAATTTTGACAATCAATATGCATCTTATCATCTTTGCAGGAAACTTGGTCAAGCATGTAACCCACACATAAGCACTTGGATATCATAACAATTCAGACTACTAAAAATACCACAAACCTGTCAAGTTCTTCCCTCATCGCAGGATCCAGCTCATCATCAATATCATTATCATCAAACTCAAGCTTCGGTGAGAAAGGAGGACTCATAGGATCCTGCAACTCTGAACCAGGATTAGAATCTGATGCCACGCCATCACCAGTTGTGCCATTTTCACATGAATGGGAGAGGCCATTTGGCTCCTGGATGACATGGAAAAAAACATAATAGTATGAAATGCAAAGGAACATGGGAATTAAACTAGATATTAATTAACATAGAACTATGAGGGGCTTAAGCTTCTGACCTTGTGATCTCCATTCTCATTATTTGACGATGATTCTTTGGCATGGGTTTTCTTTCTACGATTTTTCTTTTTAGTTTTACCTGCTTTAGCTCCTTTAGATTCTGCACATGAATGGTCCAATAAGATTCCAACACACAATCATACTCAGAAGAAGAGTCTGAAATAAACCCTTAGGTTGTGTTCAGTTCAAGAAAATGAAAACAGTTTTCAATTTCCAAATTTTCTAAAATATGTTTCTTCGGAAAAAAACGTGTTTTCCAAAGTCTAGTTTTTTAATGGGTATCCGAGCTTTGACTTACAGTTTAGTTATAAACTAGAAAACAAGGCTATCCATTTTTCAAATTGGAAAACAACTATTTTTAACATGTTTTCTAGACTTCTTACTTCTTTGGAAAATTTTCTAGAAAAGTGCCACATGTTTCTTTAACTGAACACACCCCATATGTTTCAAACACCATTATAGGCTCTCAAAAATCAAAATTTATCAAGCTGGAGCAGCATCTAAGTTAAAAAGATTCCTAATGTTAAACAAACACCTAGAAAATGACATTGAGGCTCAGTTACTTCAAATGTCAACATTCACCAAATTTTGACATTGGAGGATTTATTCTCCCTCTTTCCTAATAATAAAAAATAATATATGAACTCTAGGGTTTGGGAGGGAGGAAAAAGGGGGCTAATTGCAATCAGATAACAAATTCAAACGTTATTAAGCAAGTCCACAGAGAAAGACAGCTCAATTATGCTATAAGAAAGTCCAAGTAGCAACACCTTAAGTAAAGTCCTACTTGCCATTAAGAAAAACTAGTCAGAACCCATGTATCCAGCGATATAGGTTATGTTTCTTTTTTTGTTTTTTCTCTAGGGTATATAATTCATGTTCTTAAATTATTAGCTAATTTTAAAGGGTTGACACCGCAGAAGTGATACTGATATCTATAGAATTAACCCCCTGTCAAAGGAAAGCTACCCTCCATCAACTATAGATATTTAAGCCCACATCGCTACTCAAGAACCAAAAAGTTAGTTGGCAATGTATTGGTTTCAATTCCCAAGGATCACAATATCAAGGTTATATGGATTCAGGTACAAGTCCAACATGAGTACAAATCTTGAGTGTCAGACTCGGTCATCTTCAAGGAAATACACAGTTTTGGGCTAAATTAAAGCGTTCCAAGAGTCCATACCCCTGTCGAATACTCATTTGACACTAACACGAGCATACATGTGATTTCTTCAGATATTGAAAGGCTTGCTTCATCAAAGCACTTGACCTATCTTTTCCAAGGGCCAACTCCATTGTATTATCTCCATGTAGTTGTGGTTTTGGTTTGATTCTGTCTCATATACAAGATACGATCACTGAAACTAGAAAGCTTACTTAGGTCTAATCAGGATACAAAGCTCAAAGTATTAATGTTCTCCCAAGTTTCAAGTCTAGTATGTCTCAACATCATAAAATTTCTCCATTCACTCTATATGCATCTTTCAAAGATGTGTAGGAATGATTCTTTTCCTCCACTTGTCCATGGAAACCTTTCCATAAATACCCGAATCAAATAGGAGAAGAAAGGCAGAGCACAACTCTCATCATAATTATAGCTCTTAAATAGATCACCGCATTGTATTTTGGTTTCACTTTCAGCTGTGAAATTT
The DNA here is from genome assembly GCA_030267885.1 of Mesembryanthemum crystallinum. Classification (NCBI taxonomy): domain Eukaryota; kingdom Viridiplantae; phylum Streptophyta; class Magnoliopsida; order Caryophyllales; family Aizoaceae; genus Mesembryanthemum; species Mesembryanthemum crystallinum. Next base: position 12,064 of record BSSO01002315.1, on the reverse strand, counting down.
TTGGCTGTTACTATCCTGAAACCGACTGACCGTCATTCACCAAAGTCCCACATTAGCTAACACTTCATCCCCCCAAAAGAAAAATGCAAAAAAAAAAAAAAAAATATGAAAGAAAGAAGAATGGTCAGGGGAAACCCAGGAAGCCACCAGAAAACCAAATACAATATTAACAATCACAATTCACCAGTACAGATATCACCTCGAGCAGAATATGGGAAGGTCAAATACAAACATATTCCTGAGAAATTGAAACTAGCACAACAGGGGAATGCAAAAGGAAGAAACATAAAGGGAATAGCAGGATTTAAAAGTTCACTTGTAGCGAAAAAAACTGTGTTTTAGTTTNTCGTAGCCAAAAAAAATATTTCTTCCTTTTTTTTTTTTTGGGGGGTGGGGTGGAGTGGGGCAGGACGGGGGACAGGCAGGTGGGGGAAGGACGAAGGAGTGCTACCAGCACTCACATAAATGACATGACAAAGACAATATTAGAGCCTTAGAGGGGAGTCCCATGATGTCCAGCTTTTAAATGTATCCATGTATAAAATCATCAGCAACCTAGGCTATCTGACGTCTATAACAAGTTAACAATCACCACAAAAAAGCTTGTTATAGATCTGCCAATGAGGACAAGATGTACAAATCTTACACCTGAAAAGTCAAGTTAGTAAAAAGGTTGTTTCTGAAAATTCATCACTAAAACAATTGTAAATAGATGTAGTATTAAAGAGGAAATGATAGGAGCCGAAATAAAAATATTAGATGGTGAATAGTAATAGTAGTGGTGACTGGTGAATGGTCATTGAACTCATTGTTCTCTCCTATACAAGTAACTATAGGACTCCCTTAACTCGCATGCTATCCCCGAACAACCAAGCAAAGAGGAAAACATCAAATTTCAGCAATTTTAATTGTTAGCTCAAATGTTTTGAAGGCTTCCTACCAAATAAGTGCAAAAAGTAAAAATAAAGTAGACAATTGGGGGAAGGAAGACTTGCATGTACCTTTATCTCCACCATTTATAAATGATAAGAGATCATCTACAGATCGTTCATCCGAATGTTCTTCTTCAGCTTCAATATTCTGAAGCATGTGACAAGAGTCAGAAGGAGACATCAGTGCAACAGCATGTCTTCACCAAAGCACATAAGTTCTGAACTTAGCTATACTGAATACTAGGGTGTATCATGTGCCTCACATGGTTTGATTCTATATTAAATAGGATAATATAATGTCAAAAATAAACACAATGAAATTCCTTTGGTATTCTGAGGTTTGGTGTAATAATATTCAAGTGGGATGTGTTTAGAATATTCCCACTCAGGTGTCACCAGCTTTTGAAAATATTTCACATAGGTGCCAATACCTAATGTCGTTGATAAATTGTTAAAAAAAGCCCAATATGATGGTATTGAATGTTAGAATGAATCTGATTCACAATTTAAGCCAAATATAACCACTTATATTTCCTTTGGGCAAATCTATCATATGAGTTGTTGATTACCTTTGATCAAATTTCCTTCTACCAATCAATAAAACCACTTAAACAGGAATATTAATTGGAACGCTAGAGGTCTTTTCATGTCAAATAACAGTAGTTTTAATTTGTATGTTATACAAAAGGGTTAAGTTTACTATCAATACAATCTAACTAATATATATCTGATTTTGGGTAGTGGCAATTAAGTAACAAACGTTTTCAAAAGTTGGTGGCACCTAAATGGAAATTTTCAAAATACATACCGCCAAAAAGATATTAAGATTGAGAATGTGTACAAGAAAGGGGGGATGAAATGAACCTAAGCATTAAAAATTGACTTGTTCGATTATTTCAATGATAATTTACAAATATATTTATGACATAAATTAAGTTGGGTATATCACATGGCGTAGGCGCACTGAGCAGCATCTTAGGTCGCCATCCTACGTGTTGGATCCACTATAGTTTTTACCCAAATTTTATTGGAACAACTGTGAGACAAACAACATCTTATTTTGAAGTATTTTTCCAACTTAATCCGATGGTGTAAGAATAATGATTTCCAAAGTTGTGTCAAAAGAGTTATATTATTTCGTACTTGAAGTATTATTTAATTAAAGTCTCATTAGATTTTCGTAGCAATAAAAAATGATATGTTCTTGATGGCTATCATATATGGCAAATAGCTATTCAATGTGACGCGTTGAGTGGCTATCCTACGTGTCGTATCCACAATGTTTCTACCCAACTTTATACATATACAAGATTGCAGCATAGTTACTTAAAGCAAATCAAGCAGCTTCAGACTACACTACGATCTCTCCGAATGTATGTAAAACAAGAAATATAGGTTAAATAGTCCATCAGTGTGACTTTTTGATCAGCATGTGTCCCATACTAGAAGACCAAACTACGCATTCACAACTGAGTTGACAACTGACAACCAACCATGTTTCTGAACGTTGGCCATTAATTTAAGGTGGCTATGGCAAAGTAAATGGGGTGAGGATCCATATGTTGTGATGCCTATAAGTATAACCCAGTTACAAGGCTTCACCTGACCCCAATGTACATAGATATTTTTACATAAAGATTAAGCCTAGCATGCATAAATGTCATCCTCTAATGTTACCACAACAGAGGTCAGCATAAAAATCGCAAACAAGTACTTTAATTTAGTAGTTATCAAAATTGATGATCTCCAATGTAAAAGCAAGTTATGTTTCTTTTCTTAAATATAGATTTGGCCTAGAATGCATAAATGTTATCGACAGATGAAACCAGAACTAAAGCCAGGATGTTAGCCACAAACAAGTATCATCCCAAGCAGATGTCAACATTGATTCACAAGTTAACAATACTAGGCTTATAGTGCAGGACCTAAGCAAGATGCCAGTTTTGTCTGCTTAGCAAGTAATTATAGAATACATTATGAAAATATCAATGAAAATTTAGCAGAATTGATCAAAGCATTATATCAGTAAACCATAAACTGAATACAGAAATATTATAGACAATATATTGGAAACAAAAAATTACCATCAAAACATTGATATGGAAATGAAAATGAAGTAGTAAGCACCTTCTTTTGCTCCCTTTCTTTCAATTCCTTCCTCTTTCTTGCATATAGTCTATTCAGTAGTCGAATGCGGGGATCATCCGTTACATTTTTTAAGGGCTCCAACTTCTCTTCCTGCAAGAATCAATTCGGCATAAGAGAAAAAGAGTGCACACATTCCAAACATACTAAAGTCTTGGCTAAGAACATAAACTAACCTCTGTGAGATCATCAGGTAAATTAAAAATATCACGTATCTCCTCTGGAGTTTTCCCTTCAATTATTCGAGCAAGAGTGCGGCTTGTAAGATCAACTAAAGGTTTTAACTGAAGACTATCAGCTGCAGATGTTAACTCGCATAACTTTTTGGTGTCTAATCGGATGAACCTGTCATCAAACGCCTTCCGCTCCTGAGCAAAGCAAACGTTGGCAAAAAACAAAATAAGTACATATCACCTGAATTACTGATCTTTGTGCATAAATGCTGTCAAATTTTAAGTATGTAAAGAACAACAGAGTGGACCAAGATGGGTGACAGAAACACAATATTTTAACTTGCATTACTTAAGTCCCGTATCTACGATCCTCAGCCAAATGCCACAACATACCAAAACCAATATTAAAATAATTACAAACCTTAATGGAATGACCAGGTACTTGGTGAAATCGACAATAATCCAATATTAAACCCAAGGTTGCCGGATTAACCCGTTCTGGGAGTATAATAGCGTTTGTTTTGGAAGATCCCATACTCTTCTGAAGTATTTCTCGGCATATTATGGGACAAAACATTGCAACCTCTTCCTCTACTTGCTGGATTGAGCCATCAGCTGTTTGCAGCCAAACATAAGACTTCATCTGAATAGAAGAAACCACAAGTCAGCAAGATCAAAGAATAAATGTAAATGGGAAAAAAATAAATAAAATAATAATGAAGAAGAAGAAGAAGAAAGGTTATAGTCCCTTATGTAGTATGTTTCCCAATTCTAATTTCTTAACCAAAAATCTTCCATGCTACAAAGATTAATTTTACAGACAATACATATCAAGCAAGATGTTAAGCATCCAATTTCTCAGGGGAAGCAAGTCTGAGATAAAACAGCTCCTCTATAATTGAAGCACACAAGCAAATAAAATTTTGCTCGCATAGTAAACTGTGCATTCAGATAGGGAGGTAAATTCAGAAGAAAGATTGTAGAGATACACAAATAATAAATTCATACTGTACAACTTTGTCATCCATTTAAGAAATGGCATGCAAACTGCCACCTCCTTCAAAGGCCCAAAGATCTCATGATCTTAATGCATGAACATTGAAATGTTACTTTAATCTACTAAACTGGGATCCCATTAGATATATGTGCTCAACTCAAACTTTTGTGGACATTATGCTACAATGAACGTTCCATGAGCATCAATGCAGCCATATAAATATGAAACTAATCATGCACACATTACCACACATATCTTGTTTGGATAACCATAAACCCAAACAAAGTAAGCATCAAGCTGCCAAAGGCACTTCAAAGCACGACAAGTTCCACCAGTGACACATCAAACCTCACAAGACACCAATTACACTAAATAAAAGAATAAATTTTCATAAACCCAAAACATATTATGGTTATTTAATAACAATGGCATCATTTTCAACAGCTGCCCAAACTAGCAGCCTGGTAGACCATTCTCACAAGTCACAAGAACAAAAGCATAATAATTTCCCTTTTCATACAGAAGCTCTCCTGCTTAACTGTTTTGACCAATGAGAACCATGAGGAGATGCAACTTGGGTTAGCCGAGTTGGATTCTAAACTTCTTATTCATTCTCATCTCAAGCCAATAAACCAATATGCATTGCTTTATAAGAGAAGTTCATGGAGAGATGAGGAGGAAGCCAAGCAATGTAGAGTTCTATTAGACTGTTACTTGAACAGTTCATTTCGCCTCAAATATAACCATGCCGGATCCCTGACACTCTGATAAAAGTAAGAACACTTGACACTTCATTTTAGGCCAAAAACTCCCAAAATTCTCTGAAAATGGCAAGTTCGACACCTGATTTCTACCCATGTCCAACACTTGTAGCGAGGATAGAGCAACATAGCTACCAGAGGCAACCAAGACATCATCAATAGAAGCCATGCAATAATCCTTGGTTGGGACACAGATAAAATCTGGAAAAGAACAAAACTCAGCAGTTCAACTAAAAACTTAAAACTTGGATTCCATGCACAGGAAAGTAAATAGATGGATTGCTGATGGACTTCTGCAATGGGCAATGCATGTTATGAGGACTTTCGGAGAAGGAGTGACATGTGAATACTGGTTATATTCATAATTATAAGAGATCACCGTAAATGAAATTAATAACGCTACCCATGTTGTGAGGGCAGATCAATGAACTTGCCAATGAATCAAGCTTGATATAGCGTACTTAAACTACACTTCCAACCTAGTACTTGAAACCAGCTGAGAGGAAATGAAGGGAGGATCACATGTGAACTTGGAGGGGTAAAGGAAAATTCAAAATTCGATAATATCAAGTATGGTACATGGGTTCGGTTACAGGGGGCAGATAAAAGAAAATTGTACTTATAGCTGTTAAAACAGCAGAGGAAGAGGTCTTCAGTCAGAAATACAGCTACATATCAGACCAATAGCTCCTAAAGGTCCCTCCCGCCCTAGCCGCACTATCCCCCAAGAGTCCAAGACAACAAAAAGTTGACACCAAAGAAACTCCCTCCACTTTAATGACAGAAATATATGAGCAGGACCAGCTACAAGCACATCAAAGCAATGGTTAGGGTTATTTCCACATTCTTTTCTTTTTCATAACCCAAGTTCAGCTCATGTCATCTCATGCATATAGTTCTAAAGAGCTAACTACATCCCCCCCCCCCCCTCACCAACCCCCAATCAACCCAGTTTCTAAACCTTTTTTTTCTTTAAGCATGGTGTCTAAGCTTTGCCCAACTAATCACATGGGCCGTAAAGTTAATTGTCAGGAAAACCTCTAGTGGCCCTAAGGATACTCGAACTAGGGATCTCTGGAATGTATCTCAGAGCTCTTACAGTTGAGTTACCCACTAATGAATAACCCAGTTTCTAATCCTAGCCCACTAGCCTAGCCAAATTCAAATTAAGCTACATTATTCTCATATGTAAACCCAAATCAAGTGACACTTTTAATCAAGCTGTGAATTACGTGGTAGCAATGCTAGATTATTGCACAAGAAACTTTTACAAGCATGTCCAGATGCCCCCAGTGCCTAAAAATAACAAAGCTAATAACTGCAGGAATATGAAGTTGACAAACCAGCTAACAACCATACCTCTGGTTTAACCACTGCCATTGCGCCTTCTGGCATTAGTGTATATCTATATCTGTAGCTTGAGTAGCCTTATTGCTTGAGAAAAAAGAACACAAAGATGCCACCAAAAAAAGTTACAAATTTCTTTATTTCACTTTTACACAGTAAGCTTTACTATAAACAGAATCTTGACTCTTTATTCACAGTTGGTGTCTTCACATCATAGGTCTGTGCAAATGTCAGAAAATCGACCTTGATCCATCATGTCACTCCACCTTGAAGAAAGAAATAAGAGCATGATCCTAAACCAAAGTTCCTGAAATTGTAACAAGCAGCACATGAATATCAAGTTTGTTTGCTTGTCCAACATATTGAGTAAAACTGCAAGAAAACGAGTGTAAAATGTGCTAAATCTATGTTCTTTCCAAACTTAATTTCAACTTTAAAGAAGAAAATCCCATATTATTTGCTTACTCAACGTAGTCTCTCGATTACATTATAATCATTTCAACCGGACATTTGCGGAAAAGGCATGTATTAACTTCACATAATACAATGCACATATCAACCATAATAATCACTTCTTTCAACCACACTCATTTATTTAATCCAAAATCACTATGTTAATCCCCCTTTTCAGCCAAACAGAACATATCCAAAACAGAACTCTTCTCATTTTGGCATACATAAAATAAAATAAAAAACTTTATCCTTCAGCCTTCTTACCCGATAGTAACCATAATGAGATTCAGCAGTGGTAAACATTCAAAATGCAGAAATTAGATTGATTAATTACAAAAGATAGAAATTTGAGCAACACAAAGATGGACCAGATGGTCAATGACACAATCAAGACATACGTATAATTCACTTAAGGGCCAAAGTTCCACCTAAGCAATAAGCAGGTGGCCAACATTTGATGAGAACATGCTTTTACTGTGTTTGCTAGAGGTTGAATCATGAGAGCGAACAGATGATGGTGTAAATTGCATAATAAGATGCATTTGAGAAAAGCTTTATTGTTGTATAAGGACTTGAGTCTAAGATCCTTTTATAGGCTGCGAACTTTTATTCATACCTGATACTGATACTAGGGAAGATAAGCACTCGTGATATGATGCAACAGAGGAGATTTGATTGGTATATTACTCCGTAGGAGTAAGCTATATTACTGTGACAGTAGGATATATCTTTATCTCTTCTTGTATTATGATTTTTCCAATACATTTTGGACGCAGTTTCTTGATGTGAGGGAAGAGTGTTTGTTTGTCCTACCACTATTGTCAAGCACTGCAAGGCTAGATATGTTGGGTTGGGAAAAGGTAAGGAGAATACATTGTTGTATGGATGTGCTTTTTTCACCAGTTTTTGTTGCCTCGGGTTGGAGTGGAATTCTCGTTTTTTTTTTTTTTTCCTTTCTTGAATTTGTTTGGGCCTTTGGGGCCGTATGGTCTATTTGGCTTCTTCATGAGCCCAAGCAGCAAGACTTTTGAGGGGATGTCCCACACTAACGTGCAACATCAGCGGGGTGACTTGTGATTAGTTCTTAAAAACTCCTTATCATCCTTTCTTATTCTTACTTAATACAGTTTTTTCTTATCAATAAAAGTGAAATGAACTTTGACATGACCCAGTGTTAGGTTGCCACACGTTCTTAACTAGCTCGTAGCTTAGTTACAGAGTGGTTTTGGAAGTAAAGTAATAGAAGCTTCCACAATCTACAGCATAAACTACTCCCTTCTCATATTTTAGTTTCACAAGTGGTCCTTCCTAGCTAAATAGTTCGTACCAAAACAGAGGGGTAAAGCCTCAAATGTGTGCATACATCATATTCACCATGTTGTTTATAAATTAATTTTGGACACAAACTTATCTATAATGATACATGAATTGCAAATCTATTATTCATGTCAATCCGATTTATATATGGTTTGCAGTTTTGCTTAAGCATTGAGGTGAACAACGCCAAAAGTACTTTCTAGTCACTGCATGTAATAGTAAGATTGAGCTATGTGACTGGAGGGTGAAAGGCTTATCTCTTCTATGTTTATGCTATCAGTTTGTTTGCTCAAGACTAAAGTATTGATGAAAATATACATTAGGTGCAGGCGACAGCTACAAAATCAGGCAAATTTCATTCAACATAAAATATAAAATAAAATTCGAGAAGCACGGTATATCACCAATAACAATAATTCAATTTAAAGTCGTCAATAACTGAGCATTGGACTGTGTTTGAGATTAACTAACCATCGTGTAATTTAGTTATTTTTTTCAAACAAACAAACTCAGGCAACAATTGATAATAGTAATACTAACACCATACGACAATTTGCTAGACAAAATGGGAACTCGAAATGGCCGAATACCTCGCCCATTTCCACACACAACGCCAACTATCAACAATGGCGACGCCACAAATTAAACAAAAACAAGCTCCAGTACTCTCAGTGAATGAAGAATTCATCAATTTAACCTATAATTTCAAGATAAGGAGCGAATTCATTGTAGCCAAAATTCTACAATCAAACGACTGAGCGAGATAGAGAAGATGAAACTTACCGTTGGTCAGAAATGAGAAGAAAGTTCCGGCAATCGGAGTACGGCGGCGGCGGCCGGAAGGTGTTTCGCCGGCGAGCGGTGGAGAGAGAAAGAGAGGGAGGCAGGGAGGGAGTGGTTGGTGGCAGATAGTAGCTATGGAGGAGAGAGAGAGAGATCGACGATGAGGGGTCGGAATTTTTGGGATTTTTTTTTTTTTTTTTGGGTAAGGGCTTCTGGTTCTGGGTTTCGGGTTTGATTCAGAGAGACTGGAGATGTCTTGCCATCTGGCCTAGAAAAGCCTGCCTTTGGGCCCAAATTTGGTGGAAGCGGGGAAATTTTGAAGTGGACCATTTTATTCGCAACAAATACTAGTAATACTCCCTCCATTTTGTAACGAAGGATACACTTTTCGTTTTGGTGTACATTTCATAGAAAATTTGATCAGAGAATAATTTGGGGGATACTGTGCCCTCAATTTGCCATAAAGTCTATCATTCAATTTATCGGATTAGCTTTCTCAAAGCCGTGTATGGCTTCGACATTATCAAAGAAGAATAAATCCCGACGCGCATCAATTACAATATTCTTAATTTTTGCATTGGATGTGCCTTGAATTAGATGATTTTGTATTATAAATAAAAGTCAACTCGTTTGAAGAAGAGAAATTGAGGCCAAGTAACAGGGGATATTGAAGAGAAGTATAACTTGAGAACCTAGTGTTGTTAGGTATGAAGTTTAATACTCCCTCCGTTCTCTAAAGAAGGTGACGCTTGGTAATCCGCAACTCACAAGCGTCACCTTCTTTAGAGAACGGAGGGAGTATCAAGTTTCCACTTACTTTAATTATACTGGAAGGTGGTGGTTAGTTTGTGCATGGTTCCGAGGAGATGAACAATGTCTATGACGGCCATATTCATGAATGTCACATGCTTATTACAATCGGGGTAGTTTCTCAATCAAGCACCGTGTATGATAAAGCTAATGTATGGACTAATAAGTCATCAAACCTTGCAGTGGGGTTTCCCATGTGTAAATACCCCCTCGATGTTACCGGAATCACTTGTTCCACTGCTATTTCATGATGCATTAGGCATCTCAATGTCCTGTACTATATTGATGTAATCAGGGTTNTAGTGTAAGAAGTTAACTGTCAAGTTACTCAATTGTTAGGTCGAGAAATAGTTACTCAATTAAAATACTCACAACATGATGTTTGAGGAGAAATGAATGATAATATGTCATCGATTTGTGTTTACAAATAAGGAAAAACGAGTGGTACTCTCATGCACAAACTTGCAACATGTTAATCCATCAACAACCTGTTGCAATGCTCTTGGTATATTAATCTATGAACAACTCGTTGTCAATGCTTTTGATGTTGTATGCATATCTAATAGGAGCAACCTTGACTTGGGACATGCACTCTTAAAGTCTTAATACTTATTTTTCGCAGAGTTATACAATTTTTAAAATTTAATTGCCATAGTTAAACAATTTCTTAAAGAAATCATATCAAACACACAATTGAATCAAAAGTTGTGCTCAAAAAAAANTATGGAAACACCAAGCAATGGCGACTTGTGCTAGTTTTGTATCGATGATGAATGAATGGGAGAGGATTATACTTGATGTAAATTGATAGAATAACTAATTGAGTGAAATCATTTAGAAAATCTTGCATCAAAAAATTTATGGAACTTACAGTTAGATCAGATGTACTATTGGAGGATGACTAGGAGACCATTACAGATTTGTCTTTTGTGCATACAGGACAGGTAGATGAAGGCTTGAATTTGGTCCATAGATGATAGAAGATTAGAAGTGGACGAGTTTTATGGATAAAGGGCATTTTCATTAAATAGAGGACATGAACGAGTTATGACAAATATCCATACTACCTCCTTCATTTGCATCTAGCAATTCCTTTTAATATATAGTACTAATTTGTACCCGTGCTATGCACAGATTTACAATTAAAATGCAAAAATACAGCGAGATGATTTGCATCAATTTTACAGGTATCGACTTTAAGAAAAAAATAAACTAACCATTTATAATTATTTCATATTATGAATAAAACTATAGTAGTTGTCGACCACTTTTTTTACTTCTCATTGAGGGTTGCTAAGTCACCTCCTGACCCTCCTAATGCATAATTTCGAACAATCCACAAATAAACTCATGTATGTGCTCCCCATCAGGCTTGAACCCAACTATTGGTAAAAATTTAAACTAATGTTTGGAAGTCCAATCAATTATTTGTCACCTAATAGTAAACTATTGACAAAACAATAATGTTAATATTGTCAATATAAATAAGGGCCTGTTCTTATCGACTGAAACTGATTGAACTGAAACTTAACTTAACTTAACTTAATCAAAACTTATTATTATTGTTGTTGTTGTTGTTGTTGTTATTATTGTTAGTGTTATTATTATTATTATTGTTATTGTTATTATTATTATTGTTATTATTTCTTATTGTTATTGTTATTATGGAGAAATAAAATAATGGGTAAGTAAGCAATATAATTCGGGGTCATTAAAATTATGATTTTAGTTCTTTGTTTATGTATTTATACACTTTTACAACTTTAATAATAAATAATAATAATAATAAAACATTAACATTAACTTAAATTAACTTAATTTGACTTAACTTAACTTAACTAAAATTAACTTATTGTGACTAAACTGAATTGAACTGAACTGAACTGAACTGAAACTTATCATGATAAGTTGAAAAGAACAGGCCCTAACAATGATATACTATTTACATGATTACAGATCTTAAGTGATCTTTGAGGTAGCATATTATTATTATTATTACACTACAATCTTAAATAATAGAGTTTCCAATTGAACAATTTCTGAAGTGACATGGACATGATTGTATATAAACAAAATTGACATGGACAATCTAAGATAATTGTTTCGGTTGAAGCTCAATAGCAATCAAAACATAGTACTGGACTTATAGTTATGCAAATGACATTATTATACAAAAGGTATGATATATAAATTACAAATCTTGACACGAAAAAAATAAAAGAAGACACAAACACAACATAAATTACAATGGGCTTCTATCATGGTCACTATTAAATAATGCTAATGAGGATATTATCAATTTAATTATAACTAAATATCTTTGGTTTCAAACTTTCAACCAAAGTA
>BSSO01002314.1:0-19727 GCA_030267885.1 Mesembryanthemum crystallinum | reverse complement strand
TAAATAAATTTGGCGGACAAAAATCGCCATCGCGGAGGGAGATAAGGGCGGTTTATAAGTAGCTCTCCCTGAGGGCGACTTTTCTCAAAAAAGTCTCCCTCAGCGAGGGCGACTTTTATCCACCAATTTTTTTTCCTGATTCATTTACCTGTGAAGGTCTAATTCGCCCTTCGGAAAACTCGCCCTCTTGGAGGGCGATTTATGTTTGAATACGCGAAAAATAATTAGGCGGCTCGTGGTGTCCAATCCTACATGGACACTATCTCTAGAATTATTTTCTACCTCAGCCTTATTTTATAATTATTTTGCTAACCAACCCTATTCCAAGAAAAAATTCTGATATTTCTGTTAACACTTTTTTTTTTTTTTTTTTTCATAAGTCGAAGTATGGGCTAGTGCCTCGTGGTACAACCAAAGAATCCCTCCGTCCAGCAGGGAAGAGACGACTTACTGTCGACTTCCTGCGATACGACATAAGTATTCACTTCACTGCCTCTTTCTTTACATTACATCTTCTACTTCTCTTTCTTTCTTTCTCTCATCCCCTTCTCTCTCTTCGATTCCACCATTGCAGTGAAGAGAGAGAATCTACAAGGATCGATCAAATCAATTCATATTTTATTCAATCATTCGATCAATCAATTTGAATAGCGCTAATTATCTGCAAAAAAGCTCGATAGTAACTCCTCTTCTGCTCACACATTTTTTTTTGTTCAATTCATAGATCTACTGAGTTTCATCACTCTTCCACTCAACCATTTCAGCTCAGAAGCTCGTCAATTGCACCCTCCATCTCATTCAAGGTTCTTTCTAAGCTCCCTCTTTATGCAATTCTAATGTTTAGCGGTTATTCTTTATGATTTGATTTTGAATTTTATGTTGGTGATTGGGTTTTAGCAATTGAATTTCGACACTTTGTGTGATTAATTTGACTTTATTAGTCCGCTTTAGTGTGTTTCGTTGATTGATTTGTTGCAATTTTGAGTTTTGGAAGAATTGGAAAGATTTGAACTTGTGTGAGCTGTAAAGGGTTTGAGCGTTTGATATGATATTCAGCTGAGTGTTCTTGATTCTCTGCAGATCAGGGATTTTACTTTACTAATGTATGTGTCATAGAAATCCAATGGCTTTAATCAGCATGGTCTATTGATTTTCATTAGTTAGGGACTTTGGGGCGACACTTAGATTATAAGAGGTTTTAAGTTGTGTTCTATAATACACACTATTTATAGAGTTGATCTTTATATTTTTCTTTGCTCGAGTAGTAGTGGGTTGTTGATCTTGTCCTTGATTGGAGGTTGGTTGGATCTTTTTACACGCAGTCAATGATTGGGATTTTGCTTTAGTGGTGTTGGATCCCATGTGACATGTGTGTGCAGTTTCAACAGAACTTCAAGAGAACATAGTACCTATTTCTGAATTTGGATTATAAAGGCCTAGATCAAATCCTCACTTAACCGTCCATAGCATTTGATTTGTTGTATAGTAGCAGTAAATAATGCAAGGGCAAGGCGATTTATAGCTTGTTTGGTTTGATAGGAAATGGTACGAAAAGAAAGGAAGTGATAGGAAATAAGTGTGTTTCCAAAGTCTGGTTGGATAGATGTAAAGGGATGAGAAAGGCAATGAAATTAATTGGTCACAAATGATCATTTGATCACTAATAAAACTCATTTCTCACTTTCCCACCACATCGGTGAGATTTGGATGGAAAGAAAACTAGCCGAGTTGTAAAAAAAACTTGTTTACTTACCCTTATTCTTTTACTTTACTACCCATCTTAAAATAGGAAAATAAACTCATTTTCTATGAATTTCTTATTATTAAACCAAACAAGAAATGAGAAATACTTTCTTTCTTTTTCTTTCCTTTCATATCATCTTAGAGAGCCAATGTTACGTCTGTTAGCTAAAAATGGGGGAAAGTAAATGAAAAATTCTAATTGGTTTAGCTTTGGATAGAAAGCTAGATATTTGGTGGATCTTACTAGGGTGACTTTCCATTTCTAACTCTAGCATGCTCTCTTTTAGGTCTTGATGGCTATGTTGCATGGAAATGGGAAACGAAAAAGGGAAACAGGAAACATGGAAACTTTATTTCTTAAAAAACTAGGAAATGTGTAACAGAAGAAAAAACTATATATATATTTTTTTTTCCTTAAGAACCTAAAGTTACTTTCCCTATCATTAGTAACAATATAATGAAATTAGCTTTTAGAGTTAACTTGGGCAACATTTAAAGAGATTACTAGAAAATAAATGTAGTTTTAGAAATTCGGAGATTAATTAACGAAATACTTGTTCTTCTGATGAATAAGAAGAATCCCCTAAGTTTCCTTGACTTTCCGAGTATCCAAGTTTCTGAAACGGGAAACGTGACCTCCGCAGAAGTTTTTGTGCTTAGAGCTTAATGGCATAACAACAAACAACTTTAGTTTTTGTGGGTTTGGAATGCCTGTTATGGGATGGGCTCATAGGGTGTAAGCAATTGAAATATGAAAGGGAAAGTTGAAACTGAAAGAATTTGAGATGGAGGGATAATATGGTCAGATGAACCCTTTGTTCAAGTGATATATTTGGAACCCAAATTGCGTTGTAAATGAGTTGTTGCTGCTGCTTGATGTGTTTTTCTCTGAATACTTGAGTACTTATCCATTGCATATTCCTATTTCACCACCCTCTCCTCCTTCACCTGCTCCTCCATTTTGACTTCTAAGAAGTTGGAATGAGGCTAGAAATAGAAGATACAATTTTGAGCTTTTATTTCTATCTTCACTTCAACTTTTTAGAAGTTAAAATGGAGGAGGAGGTAAAGAGGGTGGATGGCAAAAATGTAAGATGGATAAGTGCTATTTTTTATTTTTTAATAAAAGTTTGGTCAAAGGGGCCCTTTCCTGTTGTCATCTTGGTTGGTATCTTGGCCACTGTGGTTTTATGCCATTGGGGTTTAAAATTTGGTTTACTGCGAGTCACTGTTTCTACAGGCTGGGCTTGTTTCTGGTTTAGTGACGTGTTCTGGTACTAGTTCTGATGTTTCTGTCAGTTGAGCTCCTGTGGGGTTGTAATTTTGGTTTTCCGGCGTTTATGGCTTTTATTAAATTATTTATTCCGCAGTCGCTATCAATAGACTGAAGTTCATTTTTGAGTTGGTTTTTTCTTTGTTGGTTTGTATGTTCTTTTCTTCTTTGATAATTGGCTTTGGTTTGTTTTCTTGTTAGTAGCACCTCCAAGTGACAAAGGTTCTTGGAGGGGTAGAAGGTAAGGGTTTGGAATAGGTGCTATCTAAGCTGTTCACTGTGTCTTGTAAGATTTTGTGTGGTAATGCTTTCCTAGTTTTCTCTGATGTTGGGAGATGGCATTTGAAAGGAATTACTTCAAAAGCTTCCTTTAGATATAATAGCCAGAAATAATAGGAAATTAATATTAGGGATATAAACGTACGAGGAGTCCTTTACTATTACAGTAGTACGTTCTTAGTTCATCCTAATGTTTAATGATTACGAGCATTGATTGTGTTTGTCAAAATAAGCAGTTCATTGATGTAGATTTCCTTTTTAAGTATGGGGTTGTTTGGTCTTCTGTCTCAGTTACATTTGTCTTTAATTTTTGTTTAGTTCATGTACTTATATATATTTTTATTTGCAGAGGATTTGTTCATAAAGCATGTGAAATGGTCGTCATTATTCATGGAAAGGTGTGAATAGACTAACAAAAGCTGAGGCTGAGGCTAATTGTTTGGCTTTGATAAAGGATTGGACAGAGATGGCTCCAGCTAGTAAGGCAGAGAAGAAAGCATCTATAGATGCAGCTGCTTGGATGTTCAACGTTGTTACGTCAGTGGGAATCATCATTGTTAATAAGGCTTTAATGGCCACATACGGCTTCAGTTTTGGTAAATATTTTATTTGATAGCTTTTATGTTTTATGGGGGTAAATTATTTCTTATTTAAATTTACAATAGAATGCAAGGAATTGAAATCATACTTTGGATTTATTTGGAGGCTTTGAATGTGTAGTATTTCCTTGTCATCCGCAAACATGTGTGTAAATTAATGTTCTATTACATTTTCTGGCTAGGAAATTTCTGTTAGAGCATGTTCCTCTGACATGACCTGCTTTCCTTATAACCATCCTGCTGCTGTTGGTCCTGTTCTCGATTTTCTATATATCAGACACATCCATATTTTACTGACACACCTGTACAAAGATGGAGATGATAAGATTAATACTTTTCTTTCCCTGCTGGAATGTTTGGGGATGGAAAGAGAAAAAAGTTCGGGGAACCAAATTGCTATGCATGTACTTGGTTCTTGCTTTCATGCCCTTCTTTCTGGCCTAGTATCGGGATCATTGCAAGTGTTAGATTATCTGGTGACAATCCACTTTCAAGATGGCTTTTAATAGCCTATATTAATTTAATGGTTTAGATTGATCTTCTAGATACCTCAGATACCGTTCTAGCTATATATTATTTTCCATATGCTTGAAACAGTGATAAAATTCTAAGAAATTTTACTATTCCTTCTGCAGCTACTTCTTTGACTGGCTTACACTTTGTTGCCACAACTTTGATGACGGGTGTCCTTAGATGGCTTGGATATATTCAACCCTCTCATTTACCCTTCGCTGATCTGCTGAAGTTTGTCATATTTGCAAACTTTTCTATTGTCGGAATGAATGTTAGCCTTATGTGGAATTCAGTGGGATTCTATCAGGTAAAATTTCGTTGCTCTAATGTTCTTCCCTTTAAGAAATTTGCCCCATTCAGGGTTGATAACTCTTATTTATTCACAGATCGCAAAGCTGAGTATGATTCCAGTATCCTGCCTGTTGGAGATTGTGTTTGACAAAGTTCGATACTCCAGAGATACAAAGCTCAGCATAGGACTCGTTCTTGTAGGTGTTGGTGTATGCACAATCACTGATGTGAGTGTCAACACTAAAGGTTTCGTTGCTGCCTTGATTGCAGTTTGGAGTACGTCTCTGCAGCAATATGTAAGCTCTTACTTCCATTATGTTTTACCTATTTAGCTCAACTTGAAGTTTTATATGGAGGAAAGGTTGGTATGAAGTATGAAAAGATTGACTTCATCTACACTCATTACTGTTGTAAATTTCATGCTTACATGATGGTGTCTGATGATGTCCTTTATTGATATTTATGTTCTATGTGATCCTTTAACTTGCTATATGCTGGTGTCTTGATGGAAACAAAACAGTAGCTTATTCAGACACCTGTTTTACAGCACTAGACTGCTTAAAATAGATTGTGTTCAATAGACATCCCTGTAAAATCATCAGTCACATTTCTGGAGGGAAGCAAATAAGCTAAGTGATATCATAACAACTGAATAGGCAGATGCCTAAAAGGAATTGCTCTCAAGCCAACTATGTGAAGAATTGCAAAAAAGCTACTCCCTCCGTTTCGCTAAAATCTTGTCATGGTCCATTTTTGCTGTTTCACTAAAATCTTGTCATGACCAAAAATAGCAAGTTTTTCTGACTGAAAATACTAAACTACCCTTCCCAAAACCTACACCTCACAGGTTACACACTCACTTTGATTCACCCTCCTCTCTCTCCTCACTCCTCCTCTCTCTCTCTCTCTCCCTTGCTCATCCCTGCTAATCGATCATCTTAAAACCTCACCCAGTGCAAATCATCCCCAAATCTCAAGAATGGTGGCTAAATCTCTGAACAACGTCACTGATACGTTCATTGACCCAAGCTCACATTCCTCTTCCTCATCGCCACCACCACCGCCCAATCCTCCGCCGCCTGTTCCTCCAAATCCCCCCCTTTCCCGTTATCGCCACGCCATCCTCTTCCATTAGATCCACCGTCGCCACCACCACATCATCACCACCCCTCTCCTCCCATTAAAATCACCATCCAATGACTCACAGGTTTCCGTTCGTCAATTCCTCAATGGTTGGATGCCCCAAACCCCACCATTGTTGGGTCTTGATTTGATTTATTTTTTGGTTTTGATTTGATTTTTGTGGTTCTGATCTTTTGATTTGTGAATAAAATAGGCAAAAGTTGATTTGATTTTTTTGGTTTTGATTTGATTTTGAATAATATAGGCAGAAGTTGATTTTATTTTATTTTTGAGTTGTGATTTGCTTGAGTTTATTGTATAAACAGAGATGAGAGAAGAGAGAGAGAGTGGGGAGGTGGCAGGGGAGAAGAGAGAGAGGGATGATAATAGGGGTGAGGATGACAGGTAGCTGAGAGGGAGGGGGAAGGGAATAATGGAGGGGTACTTTTGGAAATCAAATACCAAACTAAAATTTCTTAATCCACGTGCAATTTGCCATGACAAGATTTTAGCGAAACGGAGGGAGTATATGCAATAGCAAACTTCTTTTTGCCTGAACCAACATACTGCAAACTCAAACAATTTACATCCACAAACTGGACAGCTAATATCAATACTGCTTGTTGATTTCTGTGTTTGTTGGGGACAATATGCATGCTAAACAAAGAAGCCGGCTATGGCACTGATTTGGGTCTACAGTTCATCTCAAGGATTCAATTATTACCATTACACGACATCAATAATATTTTTTGCTTGCATAAATTTATTTTGTAATTTTCTATAACCTTATGCAAGTTTCCATTTAACTGATTTGTTTTTGCAGTTACTGTGGGAAATTGACAAAGAAACTAGTAATATAATGTTTGCTAAGATATCCCTAAAAATAAAGAGAGAGAAGAGTTCATGATAAGGCTTCCGAAACATTGAAGTGAGAAGGATACTTGGTACTAGAGTATTCCACTTCTGGCACTATTCACAGTATTTGAACTCCCAAATCTCTTATCTTTAGTTGGTCCTTTTCTCCAGTAACTTGATATACCAAGATAGTAATCAGCAAAAGAGGGGTTTAGAGGTCTCGGTCAGTTATTAATGGATGTTGTTTGTTGATATNCCCCCCCCCCCCCCCCATAAGGTGTTTGTTGTGGCCTTCATACAAGGAAATAAGGAGCGTATGTGAAAAAGAATGGAGGAGGTCTGACCTTTCAGAAAGTAGCCTCTTCATGGCTAACTCCAACCATTGTAACTTGTTTTCGCTTCTGATGTAAGGAAGTCTCTGGACCTTCTCAAGATTTCCTGCCTCTAAAATTCAGAAGGGAATTAAAAAGACTTGTGTCTTTGATATTTTTTACTCTGGAGATGGGTGCTAATGCAGTCAGTAAGCTTCAGGCACATTGCCCTTTTATTCATTCAATAATACATTGTTGATGCCCCATCCTTTGAAATTCAGTAAAATCCATCAACGGCACTTGTCTACAAAATTAGATTGGATTGAAGTTTGGGCATCTCACTAGTCTGACATATATCAGCAAAATAATTCTTGGTGTCCACCACAGAAATCTTCTACAAAATTAAGTTGGAACATAGTTGGCTTGTATGTTTATGTATTAGATTGTGCTAAAAGGAGCTACCTGGGGCCATTGACACAGTGTAAGAAGATTCTAAATCAATTGTGTGCGGTGAAGAAGACAGAACATATTGGACTTGTCTAGCCTTGTGATGATGGTCAAGTGCACCTTGCTTGTAAAGATTATTTGTTGATGATCATTGTTGATATGTGTAGTGAATAGTGAGGGTTGAAAGCTCCGAGTTTGTTTAGGTCTACTTGGACTAATCTTTATCTAGGAGCAGTGACTTGGAGACAAGTCCAATAGCTGTATATTGGTATTCTTATGCTGGTTTTGCACCTCCTAAAGATTCATTGGTTTATAGGGTTGCACCATCTATGTTTGATCATTAAAGCATTGGGCATTTTAGTTGATGGAAACTTTGCCATGCAGAACATTTTTCTAGAAGTGCATTGTTGTTATGAACATGTTTAAATGTATATCTAAAAAGTTCTAGGAGCATACTGTATTACCAATTTTTGCTCGTCATATTCTCATACTGGATATTTTAATATGTAAATTTATCTATTTCTTGGAGGGGGATAATGTTGGTGGGCAATTGTTTTTTTCTTTTCCCTTGTGGGGTAATAAGCATAACACACTAAAAGCTTGGATCACCAAGCACAAAACCGCCAAAACTCAAAGCACATACAAGATTGGTTTTTTTCTTTTTTTTTTTTTTCCTCTGTATTCTGGCTTCTGAATTCTGTTTCTGTTGCATTTGCAGTATGTACATCATCTTCAAAAGAAATATTCCCTCAATTCTTTCAACCTACTTGGTCATACCGCTCCAGCACAGGCTGCATCCCTGCTTCTAGTGGGTCCATTCCTTGATTATTGGTTAACGAACAAGAGAATCGATGCATTCAACTACACTCTACCATCTGTGGTAAGGATTAACATCTCCCTTTTGTAAACATGGTACCTCTTTACTGGACATATCTCTTCACTGCCATGACTTTCTGCATAAAAGTTTCTTTGCTCTGGGTTTATTAGTCTCAACACTTTATGGATTTAGTTGAATTCCTTTCATAGTGGTTGTTTGGTTCGGAAGTAGTATTTCCCAGGATATAGAACTTCATGGGAAGTGCCACAACTTGTTTGGTTGAACAGAGGCAGGAAGTTCTTACATTTTTTTTTTTTGGATCTCAGAAGCTCTTCTTACTTGGGGGAACCTAAGTAGGCAGTTTTCCCCATTTTGTGGGATTTGAACTTCCTGTATTTTTTGTCAACAAACAACTTCCTAAGTTTTTTTCTTGTCAACCAAATGACAACTTAGTCTAGCTTCATTAGAATCACTGCTAATCATGTGCTCCTTCTCTCCTCTGCAGCTCTTTATAACCCTTTCATGTACAATTGCAATCGGGACAAACTTGAGCCAGTTCATCTGCATCGGCAGATTCACAGCAGTTTCCTTCCAAGTACTTGGTCATATGAAGACCATCCTTGTTTTGATTCTAGGGTTCATCTTCTTCGGCAAAGAGGGCCTAAATATGCATGTCGTCTTGGGCATGATCATAGCCGTACTAGGGATGATGTGGTATGGGAATGCGTCCTCAAAGCCTGGAGGGAAAGAACGTCGTAGCCTCTCATTGCCCAAGCAGCAAAAGCACGGATCAGATGCCACGGAACTTGATGGAAAAGTCTAACCATTTTTTTTTTCTGCTTCTGCAATTGCAGAAGTGCTTTAACATATTCATGAGATTACACTTGAGGGAAATTTTTTAATGGTATGAGACTTAGATCCCAATTAGTCTTTAAGTTTGCCCTTACTATAGACTTCTGAACAATTTTTTCCTCTCCCAATATGGTTTTCAGTTTTGTAATTTCATTGATCACGTGATTTATTTCCTGTGGAACTAGGTAGGGTCATATGCCCTAGAACAAAATGTCTGTCAGATATAATTATTTTCCGTAATTTATAATTATTCTTTCTCTATTTTTTTTACGCCGTCTTTCGCCCTTTTTGAAACTTTTTCTGTAGAATGGTATGGAGTTCAAATCTAATGATTGTCGCATCGTATCATATTATTACTCTAATTGCTCAAGTGCCTTTCACAAAACTCCTGTTTACGGCAGGATAAGCAAGAGTTGAGCTTCATGTTGTGGTACTAATTCGATTATCAAGCAGTATAAATACTGAATGGTAAGGCAAAACTGAGACCAAATCATAGACTAGAATCAAGAAATAAACCTAGCATTTGGCTAAAATTAGTCTAAATATGGCTGAATATGTACTCAAACAGATAAGCTAGGAGGAGAGAGATAGACCATACTTTATTTCAGTTTCTGAAGGATAAATGCTTTACTCACTTCTTATTCCTTATTTATAAGTGGTACTTCTCATTTTCATCTGATTTATTGAAGAATTAAATTGAAAACTGGAGTATTTGTTTAAGAATTAGGAGTATAAGTTTTTCCAAAGTGCAGTATATTTCATACTTGCAATTCAAAAACTAAAAAAAAAAAAAAAAAAAAAAAAAATCTCTTGCAAAGTCTTGTGTACAATCGTCTCATGGTAAAAACATGCTGTAAGTCACAACTAATATGTATATCCTTGAGCGAGGGGGAGATCTTTGTTATCCTTTAATTGATTTATGTCAATTCTGAAGTTTTTAACTCTCAATATTACTCCTAAATTGGTTTATATGTGGCTTTCAATCTTCACTAATGATTTCAAAAAAGTCCAACCTTTTTCTTTTCCCTTGAAGAAAATCCTATCTTTAGATATTAGCAATCCAATAATCCAAGTGGCAGATTTCTATTGGTAGATAGGATACAAGCCCTCTTAGTTTGTAAGCCATTAGACCGTCACTACTGTTGTTAGAGCTAACATCCAAAAAGGGTGCAAGAACTTCTAATGGTGCTAAGATAGCCATCTCAGCATAGCAGAATCTCAGCTTATGGTCATTACTCATTTGACAAACTCGAACCAATAACATTAGAGATGGTGATGATCCCTTTGGATAAGGACCCTATTGCCTACAAAGCCATATAAATACTGCCCCTTAACCCATCCACAAACATCATCAACCAATAACTTCTGCCTTTTTATCCCTCCAAATTCAAAGTTACTAGCAATGGCTTCCTCTACAATGGCCCTTTCTTCCCCCTCCTTTGCCGGAAAGGCGGTTAAGCTTAGCCCAACCGCTTCCGAGACCCTCGGAGAAGGAAGGATCACCATGAGGAAGGCCGCCGGCAAGTCCAAGGTTGCCACCATCGACAGCCCATGGTACGGTCCCGACCGTGTCAAGTACTTGGGCCCATTCTCTGGCGAGTCACCATCCTACCTCACTGGTGAATTCCCTGGTGACTACGGGTGGGACACTGCTGGACTCTCTGCTGACCCAGAGACCTTTGCTAAGAACCGCGAACTTGAGGTGATCCACTGCAGATGGGCTATGTTGGGTGCTCTGGGATGTGTCTTCCCAGAGCTCTTGGCTCGCAACGGTGTCAAGTTCGGTGAGGCCGTATGGTTCAAGGCCGGTGCACAAATCTTCAGTGAGGGTGGCCTTGACTACTTGGGCAACCCAAGCTTGGTCCATGCTCAGAGCATCCTAGCCATCTGGGCTTGCCAGGTTGTCTTGATGGGCGCTATTGAAGGCTATCGTGTTGCTGGTGGGCCTCTCGGTGAGGTAACCGACCCACTCTACCCCGGTGGTAGCTTCGACCCATTGGGCCTAGCTGAAGACCCAGAAGCCTTCGCTGAGTTGAAGGTCAAGGAGATCAAGAACGGTAGATTGGCTATGTTCTCCATGTTCGGATTCTTTGTCCAAGCCATTGTGACTGGAAAGGGCCCATTGGAGAACCTCGCAGACCACCTTGCTGACCCAGTCAACAACAATGCTTGGGCCTTCGCCACCAACTTCGTTCCCGGCAAGTGATCAAACCACTGGTGATTGTTTTCAATCAGCAGCTTATCAAAAAAATGAATTTGTTTTGTCTTAGATTGTGATGGAAGAATGGAGTATCATATCAGTACTGATTTGGGTGCCATTGAGTTAGATTGTACAGTGGAAGTCATTGCAGTTTGCTCCATTCATGTATCCTTGTAATTGCCAAATTTGCCAGGAAATGTGAATTGTTCTTTTCATCTTCATATCTCATTTTCATTCTCATGAGCAGCTGCACCTCTCTTTCTTTGCCTAAAAAGAATTTCATCAATCGACAGCAATATATAAATAATCACAGAATCACTTCAAAGTAACCGCAAAACTGAAATCTTGTGACACCTGCAGAACTTACCCTTAGTAGTTAGTATTGGTCTACTGGATCATTAGGCCTCTAAAACTTTGGCCGCTCAGACTTTTTCTATTAACTCAGTTTGGTAATATGATGAGGGCAAGAGGGAAAGTAAGGTAACTACTACATCCATTTCACATACACATTCCTACTTGACTGAATTTGTGGTTTGGTATGATTAACTGCACACTCGACGGAAACATCAAAGTTGATTGAAGATGCCCAAAGACGCTCGTTTCCTGAAGAACTGAGCAGAAAGTAAATGACTATAAGTTCTAACAAAGCTCTGCAGATGATCCTCGACACAATTGATGCACATAGACATATTTTTTGTTCCGAGCACTCGTGAAACTTAAGTATCAGGAACTCGGCTTGAGTCTATGGCTAGACAGTGTTATCCGCTGTAGCAATTTCCAGACAAGGCTTCTAACTAAGCTCCTTCGCCTAATTCAGAGCGAAAGAACTAGGGAAGTTATTAATAAGGGGCTAATGAGAATGGAGCATAATTAAGATGGCGTTTTCGTGGGTGTAATTGCTATTCAGTGTCTTCATTATCCATGATTTTCCTAAGCTACCAATGTGATCGAGGTAGTGTTGTCGAAGATGGGCGAATTCTGACCATAGCTTCACAATAACTTGCTGCTATAACTAGCTATACTATATTGTGTCCCTCTTTCTTCATTAATCATCAATGCAGTAGTTGGACAGTTTCAAAGCAGAAAAGAAAGAAAAAAAATTTAAGCATCACAATCACAACAATCTAAAATACTACTAGTACACCCAAAATTTCTGGCACTTGCTAATATATTTATCAAAGTCAAGTCAATTTCTAATCTGAATAAAGCTCAATCATCGCCATTGACATTAGAGCTTATGATGGATAGGTTTGAGTATTAGAGGAGTGAGGGATAACAACACGACTGAGTTTTAAAGACGATATTGATTTTAGTGTGGGAATGGATCCGGAATGTGCTGACAAGAGTTGGAAGATATTGGAGCACACTATCCATGAGATCTATAATCACAATGCAGCTGCTTTTGAATTTATGGACCTTTACAGGTACCCTCCTTTCATTTTTTTTCCCCTTTATTGTATAAACACGACATGAATATGAATTTTGATACGCCTCGAGATGTATATTGTTCATTGGATATATACTTGCTATGCGGTAACCCCTTAGGATGCCTAATAGAAAGATGTAATGTATTTGGGAGGATTCAATTTTGTAATGCAATGAAGGATGACTTGCACGGTCTCACACGCCACGACCAGACCTATTTGACAGCTCTACGTAGACATTCCTATTTTTGATCATACATAAAGATTGCTAAGTTTCAGTGAAATCTATTCTCGTGTTGCCTCTCTCTCCTCGTTTCCAGAAATGCTTACAACATGGTTCACCACAAATATGGTGAGAAGTTGTATGCAGGGCTTGTGACAACAATGACTGCAGAACTGAAAGAAATGTTGAAATTCATAGCCTCCTCGAAGAAAGACTCTTTTCTTGAAGTGTTGAACAACAAATGGAACGATCACATCAAAGCTAAGCTCTACAGACGATCCTAAAAATACTGATGTACATGAACAGAGTTTTTGTTGTCAGTACTCAGAAAACTCCGGTTTATGAGCTCGGCCTGAATCTATGGAGAGAAACCATTATCCGTTCTAGTGACAGCCAGATTAGGGTTCGGCTTATAAGCACACTCAATGAGTTAATCATGAGAGAGAGACGCAAGGAACAACTTATAGATAGGGCTCTTTTAAGGAACACTATCAATATGCTAACTGAATTAGGTTCTTCAGTCTATGAGGACGAGTTTGAGAAACAATTTCTTGAAATTCTGCTGAATTCTACCTTTCTGAGTCTCAGAAGTTGTTGATTCAGTGCTGTGATTGTGGTGACTACCTGAAAAAAGCTGAAAGTCGTCTGGAGGAAGAAATGGAGAGGGCTTCAACTTATTTGGACCCTAAGACTGAACCCAAGATCAATAATGTGGTTGAGATGGAGATGATTTCTAACCACATGCTAAGGTTAGTCAAAATGGAGAATTCAGGGTTTGTCAACATGCTTCATGATGATAAACACGAAGACTTGGGGCGAATATATAAATTGTTTCAACGGGTCAACAACGGTCTCAGTACCATCCGGAACATCATGACTTCTCATGTCAGAGAAACTGGTATGCAGCTGGTTACTGATCCAGAAAGGGCAACGGATCCTGTGGAGTTTGTTCAGCAGGTTTTGGATGAAAGAGAGAAATATGACAAAATCATAAGCTTGGCATTCAACAACAATGAGACTTTCCAGAACGCTTTAAATTCCTCATTTGAATTCATCATCAATTTGAACCCCCATTTACCCGAGTTTCTCTCTCTGTTTGTGGATGACAAACTTCGAAAAAGTCTCACAGGTGCTGTTCTAGATAAGGTAACGCTGCTACTGGTGCATTACCTGGAGCGAAAGGATCTGTTCAAGGAGTACTATAAACAGCATATGGCTGAGAGATTGGTGTCAGGGGAAACGGTGTCTGGTGATGCAGAGAGAAGCATGATAGTTAAGCTGAAGACAGAGTGTGGGTCCCAATTTACTTTGAAACTAGAGGATATGCTCAGCAATGAAACATTCTGGGAAACAATTGAAGAATTATAGACAAGCAATGGATATAAACTCAAGTTATTGTGTAATTTGTGTAGAGCAACTGTAGGCCAGTGTTGTTGCTAAATTCAATGATAAAAACTTCTCTCACAAGATTAATTCACTGTAATCAAGACACTGCACATATAAATAAATTTAACCCTTAGCTGCTAAAATGAGAAAATGCACCTATCAGTACTATTTACCAAGAACTATGTCCTCAAGCTTGAAAGAGGCTCCAATCATTGACTTTGAAGCTAGAGACAGCAAGCTTGTAAACCTCAGCCATTGGCATACATCCAGATTGTTCAGCAGGTGCTGCCACTCCGGCACCAACAGTGCTAGCACTTTCACTTAATGGGCTGAAAACAAAATAAAAGATCTTCAGCAGTCAATATCAGAACAAATCAGCAAATATCTAATCTATCCAGCATATATTCTGAGAAACATGAGAAAAAATTTCTAGATCCACATGAAATTACATTGACAATATGCAAAGCTGTATGTCAATGTACCAAGAAGGAATTGTCGAGCTTACTTTATAACAATGGGCTCATAGGCAGTGATTAAGACATCTGTGCCAACTTCCTTAAGGCGCAGATTGGCCAAATAAACCTGCACAAATCACAGAATGACCTCCAGTCAACAGTTATAATATGGCAGTTGCTTACTGATTGCTAACTGATTCTTGAGCGAGAAAAGCAACTTACCCTTACTAGGTTGCTTGCTTCTCTTCCTTGTCTTCCCTTGGAAATTGCCTGCATATTCATGACGAAACAGCAGCTCAGTGAACTAGCTAGGCAATAGAAAAATGCAGAAATCAACATCGACACCAGATATCTATCTTCACAAGCAAGGCATGGCAAGAAAATAAATTAAATTCAAACCCTACTGTCGAAACCTTCACCATAGCCAGTAGGTCGGTTTAGTTGTTCAGCTAGATTGATTTTTCTGATTTTTTTTTAAAACGAAGGCATCTATGATCTAAGTCCTAAACCCTTAAAGCAACAGAACTAAACAGAATGTCCTAGTTCTATCAGCAAGCTTTATGACACCCTAAACTTCATAGAATTAATTGATCTTTCCATAGAGTTCTTTCACTATTTTGACCTTAATGGAAGAAAGATCTTTGCATGGTACCTGACATTTCTTTTGTTTAAACCTTCAACCAAGGTGAAGCCATAATAAGGCTACTAGGTAGGGTTAGTCCAGTGGACATGTGTGCCAGTCTTAGGATACAGGACAAAAGTATGCTTTTTGATTCTATGCACAAACATCTCTGAATAAGCTGATACATAGCCATATCTGCAAGTAGGTCAGTACAGTAGACAAACAAAGTAGTCTTGAGAGCATGCGTGACAATGCACATCAAGTCTGACCTGAAAGAGCGATCCAATTTGTTCACTGTGGGCCAACCCTTGTCATCATCAGACACTTATAAAGAAGCAAAACTAATGACTCTAAGAAAGGTTCCCATTAATAACTAACATAGGATGTTCAGTGAGATAAAAAAAAAATCCATTAGCTGAGAATTGCCCTTCTCAAGGGTCAAAAGTTTAAATGTGGGGTTCAAAACTAGAATTTCAGTCACTCTTGTTGCAAGAGGACAAAAAGCTTATGGAACTGTACTAATACAAATCTAGAGCTTTGTACCTGGGTTATGATAGAAATTCATTCATGTCAAGTCACACCTCAACCTCACTATAGTTATAGAACTATACTAAAAAAAACTAGCTGTCAAGTACTTCAGTATCTTCAATGCTTCAAATCCATAAGGAAGTGCAGCTGCATTTTCAATTTGGCCGTATTCAGTCATAAGCCAGGAGGCCCAGGACACAACATCCATAAGCCAAGTAAATGAGAAGAGCTATAGCATACAATGGTTCTCAACTCATGCCATGCATGGAAATAAGTTTGATTGGGCACAGCACAATTTCCCACAGAAGAATTAACTATAAAACTTTCCCTTCTTTTATCGTCTATCTGAACAGACAATTTTGAGCACCATAATTAGAGCTATATTTGTATTTGTTAGTTCACAGGGAAACTAAGACAAGCTATCAAGTTCTCTAAATGAAGATGGCAGGAATCAACCTAAGATACAAATATAGTTGGGCAAAGTTTCTTAGGTTTGTGCCAGATGGTCACAGTATCTAGCAGAGCAGGAGACCAAAAGGTTCTACTTAAACATGCCAAGAAATTTTTCTGATATGGAAAAAAGATTAACAAAAAAATGTGCTAGAGATAACAGACATGTCAAGCTAAATGGAAAATTAGTCCCAAGCCCGTAAAAGCAAAGCCCATTATGCAAGCATGTTGAATATCCTAGAGTCCTACTCCTATCAAAGATAGATGTTACTATTTCCGAAGGAAGCTTGAAAACAAAAAATTGAAGCAAATTCAAGTAGATGGCGAAGATAGGTGCTTCCAGGGCAGTCTGAATCTCAATATGATTATATTAGCCTTTTCATTTTCTTCAAACAGGTAATGTCAATTACGTACTCAGTACTCTCCCCTTGGATACTTCTTCAAACATTTCAAATTTAGCAAACTCAAGTGGAGTTTTGATTAAAATATATACCATTTGCCCAACAGCGGTGGTCACGACAGTTGGGATGCTTCTGTCACACAATCCAGGTGCCTGTAAGACTCCTGACTGTTCAAGAACCTGCAATTGAAATATACACACTGTGGTTTAGCGCAATACTTACTTGGCTTGCTCACATTACCATGCTTCTATATTTTCTTATGCTGAGACTCAACCTCCAGAATCTTAAGGAAACACAGAGAAAGAAATAGAAAACAATACCAAAAATACCATATGCAATCACTCAAGCCATTGTAACGAAGTAGCAAGGCAAATGAAGGACACTAGAACCATGCACGCCACTTGAAACTAATGTTATTATCAGTATTGACTGCATAATTTGCTTCAAATACTAAAGCCTAAGAAGCTATCATGAACACAGGATTCATGCCATAAGTAGGTCTGTTGTCAAGCATATTTCGCCAAAAGATCTTTGAGGCAAGAAGACAATATCATGCAATACGCTTCAACTGAAAGGGGGGAGGGGCAGAGCAAGGGAGATAGAGAACCACAGGTTGAAATCCGGTAGCAAGTAGTCCACTTCCCGCAAGAAAAGGAGATAAACAATAAGCTACTCAGTAAGACTCCTGCAGCTTCAATATTGAATACAGTCAGACTCATATGTTGAAAACAACAGCCCTCGGCATTTGAGATATGTTAGTCCAGGATTAGGATCTTCATAACAGTGTGTAGAGTACTATGTTACCAATGACCATTCATAAAATTGCCACGGGCCCATGTCCAACCTTATATACAAAATAACCGTTGGACACTTCCAAATAGGAGGACCTGACCCTCAAATTCACAATTGCACCCAATCCTCGTTCTCAAGTATCAGTAACATAGCTCACATCATTTGTAGGAGTTTGATCAGACGCTAACAAGTAAATGTTTGATAATCATACCTAGTAGCCAATACCTCATGTTGCTCAATGGAAGGAGAAAATAACTACTTCCTCAGTCTACAATGATTTCAAAATATTTGATGGTAAGGAAAGATGAGGTATGCCATCCAATATTAGCACGACCTTAGTATCCTATGTTCCTGAGAAATATTCATTCCAAAACACAGAACCCATGTCCAGCATTGGAGTAATATGCACGTCAGATAGCTAGGTCGGATGCTCAGATCCACAGTGATACTCAACTCTTGCCTTGACACCATGTTAAATAGCTAGTATCACTTGTAGGATTTGGAGAATATTCATAAATATTAAACTCGTATAGCCATAGTGGCCTGTATGTATATGTATCATGAAACCACATATTTCACAAAGTTGTATTCTCCCACCCCCGTAGCTTCTACTGCACTCCTCAGTTCCAATACCATGTTCAATAATAAGACATGCATGAGTCAGCTAAAAGTTGATAATTCTATCAAAATAATCACATACACAATATGTTTATTCAGCTACTCAACACAACAAAACAGAGCTTGAAAGACTGACCATGCCGCCTTCAGCATCCTGTTCGCGAGCAAGATCTTGAAGGAACCACACAGCACTAGCTTCATCACCAACATCAGTCTTCAAGTCTAAGAGTTCAACTATGATACTTTCATCTCGACCAGCATCCACAAACGCTTCCTTCAATCACATGAGGCAAAACCACATTTACCCATTCACTAATATGCCAACCCCCACAAACCTCAATATGGAAATTGAATAATTACTCAAATAAAATGAACCCATAATTCCAAAATAGTAATTAATTGCATGAAAACAATGAACCAACCTGGTGATCTGGGACTTCCCGGACATTACTAAGATCCTACAAATAATCACCAAAAAACAAAAATTCCCCACTTTATGAATTAACCCACAGAAACATAATATCAAAACACATAAGCCAAATTATCACAACAAAGCAACAATCTTGGGATTTGGGTTGCGTTCACTAACCTGGAACCTATTAGGAAATGTCACTGATATCGCACCACCAAACAATGGGTGGGCAACAGAAGAATCTTCTGCCATTTTCTAAGCAACCCAATAAAGCCCACAACTTGCACTATACAACTGCAACAAAAAGAAATTACAACCAAAGCAAAACAGGAGAGAGAAAATGAACTAAGTTAACTGGGTGCATAAGAATCAATAGAACAGAGATGAACGGATTAACAAACTGAAGAAAGTGAATTGACCCACTATCAAAAAAACTTCAAAACGAACCTGAGAGTTACTTGAGAGAAAAAAAAGTTCCAGAAATTGCAGGAAAATTTTGAAGGAAGAATGTAGAGAAGAGTGAGGCAATTTATAAAGTTTTCATCCTACTGCTTAAAAATTAAGCGAAAATTATCGAGTTTGGGAAATTCAAGAACTTGTTCTTTAAAATGAAGCTAATAATTTGACGAGTTTCCATAAAAAAAATAATTTGCTGAGTAAATTAGAGTAAGATCGCCGTTGAGAAATGGACCAAAATTGATTTTGGAAAAAAAGAGAGTTTGGTAGCGGTGGAAGCTTCCTCGAAATATCAGAGCCAGGTTTCGATCCTGGGACCTGTGGGTTATGGGCCCACCACGCTTCCGCTGCGCCACTCTGATTTGTTGTTAAATTATCCTTCCTTTAATAGTTGGCAGGTATTTGGTCTGTTAGTGTATTTTCATGGATATGTCACCTATTAAGAAAAAAAAAAAATGTAATTTTTGTGAATAAATATAATATGTTATAGAATTGGAAAATTGGCCGTAAATAATCCAAACTTTGGGCGGTTGGCCAATATTAATCCCAACTTTGTGTATCTCTGGGAATAATCCCAACTTTCACCCTTTGATCCCAAATGGTCCCAGACCTGACGCCGTCAAGTTTCCGTTACCAAGCACGTGAGATGTCATGTTTT
>BSSO01002313.1:0-19727 GCA_030267885.1 Mesembryanthemum crystallinum | reverse complement strand
TTTAATCCCTGCCATATCATCATTTTTGTAATTTGGAGTTAACGAAAATGTCACTTGACCTATTATTGTGGGACAAAGGTAAATATGGGATTATTCTTGTCGATTTCTGAATGTGGGATTATTTTTGTTGGACCACCAAAATGTTGGATTATTGGCATCAAATTTTCCTTATTTTTATGGAGAGTGTTATAACACATTCGCCTATTAACTACTTACATTTCTTTGAATGACATACACATGGCAAACCCATTCGATTTGTTCTCTATTAATATAACTACATATTAGAAGAGTGGCGAATCAGAAGTTCTTTAAAAGTTGTGGAACTTTCATTATAGAAGTTATTTGAAAGTTGTAGTTATGTGCTTAAAGATAATTGTTATAGCAAATTAGTTATTCAATAACATGTCTCACGATGAAATTGCATGCGTAAAAATAAAGCATGATGTCAAAATTGATTAAATCCTCTCTCTTGTAATACTCACCAAAAAATCCTTTCTCTTATAGAGTTTTTTTTTTAATAATAAAAAAAACTCCTCTAGCTCTTCATATTTCTTTTTTCCCCTATTTATTTAATTTTATTGGGTGATAAGTTAGGTGATTCTATCTAATTGGGGAAGTAAATATGAGATAATGGAAAATTAATCACCATTTGGATTACCTTTTAATGTAATAAATACAATTAATTTTGTGTGATTAATATACATTTAGTGTTAATGTGAAATGATAAGGTGTTTTCTTATTTTTCTTTTATTTTAATAGTAAAGTGGTTAATATAATGACTAAGCAAACTTCATGACACATCATCATCCAACATGGCATATGATGTGTTGAACTATGGTTAAATCTATGCCTTTTAAACTAATTATATAGATTTGAACAGGGTGGATGATAACTATTTAGTTCTTGAATGACGGATAACTACTTGGAATCCTTGATATGAATTTATAATATATCTATTTTGGAAAGACAAATTTTGAGTCAGATGCTTCATTCATTCATGAAAATAAAGTACGAGTTCATTGCATTCATTTCATACAAATAAAATAGCATCCAATGCCAGTACGCATACAACCACAAGTAACACAAGGCTAAATAACTTGTTCTTCTAAATCTTCACTGGTTTTATCAACATCTTGACCTTAGGTGCCCAAGCATATGCCTTGGCCTTCAACTTCTCTCTCACTTTGTAAAAAGTTCCAATTTGAGTCTATAGTGATTTAATCTCCCTTTGCACAAATTTCTTCTCACCGAGCAGATTATTGGTCAAGTTCTTTTACCAATCAGTTATGGTCTCATCAAATCGTTTGAAGTACCTACACCCACATTTAGTGGCAATGATCAAATTGACTACAACCCCAAAACTTAATTCTTGGGTTGGACGTGGTCCAAGATGTCATCAGTGATGCATATAAGCCATAATGACATCGAGCATTAGGTCATGTATGCGTTGAAGTTGAACTTGACATGCTTCAACATATGCAAGACAAATTAACCAATTAGTAGTCATAGAAATGTTGTAAATTAACCAAATTAATGGGAAATCCAAACAGTCAAAACCCTAATATTCAAAATCAGCCCTAAATTTCGCCCTAACCATTCTTCCAATTAAACACAATCTATCTACTCATAATTGGAGCTCAACAAGAGAGACAATGAAAGATGGAGAAAGACAAACCATTTTTCAAAAGAGGCGAAGATAGAGAAAGACACAATCAGATAATAAGACTCAGAGAGAGACCAGAAAAATGACAAAAACAAATATTGAGGGGGAAAGGAAATTTTAAAGAGACAAACATAATACTTGGGTTGGGCTTGAAGGTCTCACGCGGCTATGCAATGAGTTGTAGAGAGAGACATGAGAGAGATATAGGGAGCAACGTTTATGTTTTTAAAATGACTTATTCAAATGAGGAATTAAGATATAACGGATGAGAAATAAGAAATAAGAAATAAGAAATAAAAGGGAGGAAAATTTATTTCATGTTTAATATGGCATGTGAGTTTGGCAAGAGGGCAAAATAGTAAGAAATCCCATAAATTCCACTACATAAGTGACAAGAGGTGTCTCTCTCATGGTCTTTTTTTTTTTTAACGAAAAATTATATGTAATGGGGGTTTTCACAAAAAGTCATATATATATACACACACACACACACACACACACACACACACATATACATTATTAAATTGCCTAGAAACAATTACTCTGTATTAGATTAGCTTAAACATGTCATGAAAACATCGAGTCATTTAATGTAATTGAATATAACTTAGATTGTCTCAATTAATATTGTTACGACTTCACTTTTCAACCAAAATACCAAAACTATTCCACAACCGCATATGGGATGGGGAGTTAAGAGGAAATATATATTGATACAATAGTATCGAACCTCTGAGTATCTCACAACACAAAGTACAATACAAAGCCTTGCTTTCTCTTAGAGGAAGTGACTGAACAAGGGTTTCCTCTTTAAAAAAAAAGGAAAAATACCATTTTGGTGTCCTAACGTATACTGTAATATTAGTGTGGTGCCTTAATTTGAGTCTGACTCCTCTGCAGTTCTCCAAATAACTGTAGATCTGCAGTACCTTCTTTGTAAACCAAACACGCAGCATCTACAGTAATCTACGGCTCAAATTATTTAAAAGTTCAAAAATTAAAATTAACTCAAAGTTATTGTGCTTCACTTTCTACCTCCTTCCTTTCTCTCACCTCTGCCCACACTTAGCCCAACTTGTCTTTCTCCTCTTCACCAATACCATTCATGGACAAGAAGAAAAGGATATAGTTACTGCAATTCAAACATTTTGTACATATTTGGTTTAATGGGTTGTAATCAAACAAAACTTGGATGCTAAAATCGCAACTTGCCATATTAGTTTTTCTTGCTTTCAAAAAGGAGCTTTCCATGGAGAATCGAAAGACCGAGAAAGCTGTTACTTTGGTAGGTCGGCGATAGTGAGGAGTTGGGATCGAATTGCAATTTTCGTCGTGATGGTGGTCGGAGAAATTTGGGGATGACACACCCCAATTTTTAGGAGAGAGAAAGTTTTAGTGAGGATATTTTGATATCGTGTGATGGTGGTTGCTGGTGATCGCACATTGGGTGGTGGTAACATTGTAGTGGTTGGGAATGATTTCTTTTGAAGGCCCCATGACAATGGCAGCCATGGTGTGGTGAGGAGTGAGAAGAGAAAGATGATATGAAAGGGATGATGGCTGATGAGTGAAAACAAAAAAAGGGACGTTCCGTGACTACAATTTCAATTTCATTTAAAAAAAAATTAATTTTAATTTTTAACTTTTAAATCAACTGAGCCGTAGATTAGTATAGATGCCACGTGTTTGGTTTAGAAAGAAGGTACTGCAGATCTACAGTTCTTTGGAGAACCGCAGAGGAGCCAGACTCCCTTAATTTAACTATTCCCATTTTGGTGACTTGAAATCTGATTAAAAATTTCACTTTAATACTTACATCTGACTCTGTTTTTTTTTTCCCCGTCAATTTTGCTGATGTGGCATATGATGGAAGAGTTATCCTCACATTTAATGAACAAAAGAAGTGATCCCAACTCTGATACCAAAATTTGATATGATTTGCTTAGAGAAGATTATGGGTAAATTTGTGGGTTGTATGGGATAGATTTAGGACGTGTGGATATGGGGGAATAGTGGTGAAATTTGATAGTTTATTCAATTAATCTCAGATCACAAAGCAAAGATCAATTGAAGGCACAAAGACAACTCAAGAATCACAAATACTTTTTAAGATGTAAGCACAAAGTCACACAAAGTATAAGCTGAACTTTTATCTCAATAATCTGTAAACTGATTTGAAAAGTTACATTCAACCCTTATTTAAAGGAATTAACTTTCCTTGCACCATAAAAAAAAAAAAAAAAAAGGAATTAACTTTCCTAAACTAACTAAAACTAATACTTCTAATTAGACTCAAACTAGGAAAGTAAAAGACAACTCATTGGGTAACTAGGAACCTAATAATAACTTTCCTAATTCTATTACAACTCAATTAGGTAAATTCTAACATCCTTCCTAATTGAATTAAACTAAATAAATAAATAAATAATAAAGTAAATAAACTATTTAAAATAAATCAACAGCCCAAGATTATCGTGTAAGGCCCATTACGTCCATGAAGCACAATTAGCCCAATTCGTTCCTTCTTGATCATGGTTCAAAATAGGGCTCATGGATCTTTCTAATCAAGTATGATCATATAAGAGAATCTTCATTCCGGATCTTGCATGCATAGCCCAAATAATGAGTAATATAGGAGCTAATTTAATTGAAGACCACCCATAAAATAACTTTGAACCAAGAGTGTTTGATCCTTGATAATATTTTGAGTTTGGCTTCTTACTCCCGGATCAAGAAGTTGTAGTTACATTTTTACCCTATGTAGTAGACAAAATTATCAAAATGATAATATTTTGAGCTTGGCTTCTTTCCCATGGCTAAAGACTTGGGTATAGGACAATTAATTGTTAATGTTGATTCACATGTGGTAGTGCAAATCATGAAGCAGGAGATTATTCACAATGGCCCAGCTAACTTCATAGTGAGAGAGTGCATGGAACTATTGATGGCAACAGACTGGTCTGTGCAAATCGACCATTGTTATCGGGAAGCAAACAAGACTGTGGATTGGTTGGCTAATGAAGGTTGCTTACAAGAGGAGAAGATTAAGTTTTTTGATATTATACCGTCTAGCATTAATTCAATCTTGTACGAATATGCTTTAGGTGTGGTTTGGCCTCGTAGTATAAGGTGTTAGCTAGTGTCTTTGTTTTTCTTACTTTGGGGTTAGCCCCTCTTCTGCAACAAAAAAAAAAAAAAATGATTATTTTTTTAAGTTAGAAAAATTAGTTTTCATAGGCAAAATTACTATAAGTGTAACGGAATCAGAGCCAGGTAGTAAAGTGATTTTTTTCATAAGATCTCAAATCACGAAATAGGAATAGTTAAAATTAATGTCATCTGTTCAATATTACCCCTATACGCCAAGGTACGAAAGTGGAAAAAAAAAAAGAGGCTCACACAAAAGCGAAACACCAAAGCACAAAACCTCTCTTTCATCAGTTTAATCAAAGAAAAGGAGAGAGATTTAAACCCTTGTTAATTTCTTCAAAAAACACCCAATACTGCCGCTGTTGTTGTAAGGACATCCCTTACTTATCTGGGGTTTTCCCGCCATGGTTACCCAGGTCCAGGTGGTGGAGACTGAGAGCAAACCCCAATCTTTGGACCCTGTTGAGAAGACCAAGACATTGATTTGTGCCCTTAATCTTCTCTCTCGTAATCTCCCTCTTTCTCCTGATGTATTCGCCACCGTTGAATCTATGTATCATGGTGCTGCTGCTGATGATGATGATGAAGATGTTGCCGATTCACTCACTGATGCAGCTGCTGCTCAATTGGCTGAACCTAACCCAGATGTTGAAGATGGCCCAAATGGAGATGCCCCCAATTCGAATAAAGTATGATTTTTGGTTACTACCCTTTTGATTTTTCTGGGTTTTGGTTGATGGGTTTTCTTTGATTTGTTGTTTTGAGCAGGATTATGGCTAGTTTGATTTGGGATTTTTGTGGGTTGTTAATAATTTTGTGTATTGTTTTTCTGTATTTGTTTATACTGTGTTAGATGGAAATGGGGATTCTTTGTTTTGGTGTCTTTCTGTTCAGTTGTGATGATGTTTGAGGGGGAGGGGGCTTCCAACTTGATTATAAGAATATCTCTCTCGTTGCTCTTTTCTCAACCAGGGTTTTCTTTAGTTCTTGATTTTGAGAAGGATTAGAGTGGCTTTGATTCAGGGCTGTCGTGAGGTTTTCTGATTCTTTGTGTTTATTTATTTATTTTTATTGTTTTCCTGTAATGGATTTCATTTTTGGTGTTTGAAGGTTTCATTGTGTTTGGTCACTTGATTGTAGTTTATCAATTGTGCTGATGCTGAGGAATTTATGTGTTTTCTTATTGTGTTTATTTTTGGGGGTGTTGGGGAAGTTAAAAAAGGAAATTCCTTTGTTTTTCCTTTCTAGCTTTGCTCGATTTCTCAGTTTGAGTTTATTGATTGGTCGTGTTTTGATTGTTCGTTTTTGTAGCTGATTGAGTATCGTTCCCGCCGTTTCAGTTCCCTTCTACGTTATTTGAATTAGGTTAGTGTTGTCAAAATAATCCGTGGGGCATTTTTTCTAGAAGCTTTTGATATGAACTTTTTTGTTGAAATTGTATAGCTCTTTTCTTTTCTTTTCTTTTTTATAAGGGTTAAAAAGCAATGTAGCCAGGTTGACTATCTAAAATGGTCGCCCTAAGTGTCCCTTTATAGTAACTTTTGATGACGTGTTAAGGAGTTGACGGAAGGACAAAGGAAGAGCAATTATGATCTGTATAAGCGATGTGATCCGCTAGGCCGCAACTTTGTTGGCCTCTGAAGTTCAAAACCTCAACTTTCTCAAAAATGTGTAAATCACATCAAGTATCCATGTTCCAAGTTTTCGCGGATTTTCCTTTTACCTCTTTTAAGGCTTTGATAACTACTAAAATTTCACCATCTATGGTATTGTTTCTGATGCCTAGTTTGCTTCTCTAACCCCTTCCCTCCAGCCTATGCTTCGGTAAAAGAATAGAGCTTACGTTGCAAGTTTCTGCTCCTAATAGAATAGGTTTTCTTGAAACATTACATATGCTAAATCCCACAGCTGCAGATTTGGAGGATATTTTGGAGTTTTACAAATTGAACTTAACATAGCCATTATTAGGTGGAATATAACATGAATTCTTTCTATGAGTTTTCTCACCTTGTTTCGCCACAGCACCTTTTGCATTAAACTATGATTCCATATTTCGTTTTATAAACTAGTTCCAATGGAATGCACTATTTAGGTAGTACTAATTAATAGATTTTCAAAGAAAATCTTGTTTTGGTCGCCAGGCGTAGATTACATAGAATGAAATGCCATTCATTCAATCTATTTTTTAGGATGTTTAAACACTCCACAAAGGACTTGAATCAGGAATAGAGATTTCTAGATTTTTTTTCTTCTAAAAAGATGTTGATTATGGGTCCAAACAATATTATTATTCTGGACAATCAAAATATAAATGGAAATCATCTCACAATTGATGGTTAATGAAAAACACAATCTTTGAGTTAAGAAACCTTCGTGCCCATGGAAGTTTGTTTATCAGGCATCTTCTCTGTTTTTGCCTCTTTTGGAGTTGAATTTTGGAAGTGGTTCTAGGATTAGAATTTGTAAGGGTGTGGGGAGGGATGGACAACTTTTCTGCGCGAGATTTCCCTGTTTGTTTAAGCTCTCAGGTTATATTACATTCTAGTCTTTTTGTTTAATCATGAAAATTCGTGGGATTTGCGCATATGATGGACTTTATTTGAATGGGAGATGGAGGAGCTTAGTGCCTTACTTTCGGATAGGGAAGACTCCTGGGCATGGATGGGTGATTTTAAGGGATTTTGTTCAAGTAAGTTTCCTTCTTTGAATTTTCAGGAATTTTATGTGATAGGAAAATATAACTCAAACTGAAAGGCAAGTTCTATTGTACAGCTATTAGGCCGGCAATTCTATATTGGGCAGATTGTTGGCCTATTAAGAAGAACCATATTAAAAAATTGTTGGTGGCAGAGATGAGAATGCTTTGTTGGATGTGCAACCTCACTAGAAGAGACAAGGTGAGGAATGAAGTGGTTTGAGACAAGGGGGGGAGGGGTGTT
Source organism: Mesembryanthemum crystallinum (assembly GCA_030267885.1). Lineage (NCBI taxonomy): Eukaryota > Viridiplantae > Streptophyta > Magnoliopsida > Caryophyllales > Aizoaceae > Mesembryanthemum > Mesembryanthemum crystallinum. Next base: position 11,975 of record BSSO01002313.1, on the reverse strand, counting down.
TGGCATTGATAGCAAGTTGTGTGAGACAAGACTTAGATGGTTTGGGCATGTTATGAGGAGACATGCGGATGCCTCGATAAGGAGATGCGTGAAGATTGTACTAAGGGATTGCATAAGAAGAAGAGGTAGACCCAAGAAGAACTTGGCGGAGTTCTGGCGTAATAGGACTCGGGTAGAGGATCCTAGATAAGTTATTCTTTGTTGATGAGTGGGTATCATCTTCGGTTAGTTCTTTATTATTACTTGTTTACTCACATTTGGTTGTTTATGTGCCTTTTCTCTTTTGCACTTGTGTCGCGTCTTCAACAGTTGCTCTGGTATTACTGTGTTTTCCCCTATTTTTATTAGTATCTCCCATTTTAATTTGATCATCTATTTCATGTATATTTCGTATTTCTACAAGAATTTGCTTTGATACTATGTAGATCTTAATTATAATTTTTACTACTTTTGTTTGGCTTGTTTTAAAAAAAAACTTGTTTTTGTTGGTCTATCGGAAACAGTCTCTCTACTTGTTTGAGGTAAGGCTGCGTACATCCGGACCTCTCCAGACGTGCTGTAGGCAGGATTATTACTTCTTGTTGTTGTTTTGGGGCATCTTCACAGTTTCCTCAGTTTCTTATTGCCAATTTTCTTTGGAAGGCCCTAAGGCCTTACTAAGGTATGGGTGGACATCGGCACAATATCTCATTTTATTGGGCTAGTAGTGAGACAACATCTCATTTTATTCTCACACGGCGGTACCTATTGAAAGCTGTTTGGATGAGGGGAGACTGTCTTTGATTTTCTGCAAAAATTCAGTTTGTGGAATTTAGTGGAGGGAAGGAGAAAATTTATGTGGTGGAATGCACTCTGGGAAACTCTATGGTGCATTTGGTAGATTGTGACCAGAGTTATTAGGGGATCAAAACATAACTTTTTTAGCTACTTTATTGACTGAAGGAGTTTGGGCTTTTAGAAGTTACTCTATTTCAAAGGTCCAGTGTAGTTGTGCTAATCTGTAGATAGATAACTCCTTCAGGACAACTTATCCTCATGTGTTGTATTCTTAATCTCCATTAATACATCCTTTTTCTTATCCAAAAAAAAAAAAAAACAATCAAATCAAAACCTTGCTTCTTTGAAGTCTTTCTTTGGTAGCTTATCCATGTGACATACTTTCCATTGAAATTATTTTGTTCTTGTTGGGATTTGAAAGGGGTCCCAAAATCCACTTGAACTCACAGTGAATATTGTCTTGAATCTCTATGAATGAAGTTTCTTGTTTCTTGCATTATTTTTGCTTTTCACTAATTGATGGGCATTATGACTAAGTTGCAGGATGTGTCTGGTATCTCGAGTTACGGAGATTTGATTATGGAATTCGAGGATGCCATTGTGAAGCAACGGCCAAAATGCATGTCTGGTAGTGGACTCGCAGAATTGAATGAGAGCCGTTTCCAGAGCAGAATTGATCATCGGGTAACTGAACTTGAAGGTTGGTACCTTTCATGACATCTTTAGTTTGCTTGGATTAGCTCTTGAAGGTGGTGATGGGGATTTTGTTCTCAGTTGAATTGTTTTCATGACAGCTTTGACTTCTTAATTGCGTTCTTATTTATGGATAATTTAGTTATCGGTACTGTTTTATCAATCTTCATTGAAAGATTTGTTTTCGCTGAAGAACCCTGATATAGATGCTGAGCTGTGGAATAAATCACGACTAATATAGAATATATGTTCGAAATCTATTCACCTTCAATTAGGAAGCTGATGTTAGAAAGTCCCAGTAATCTGAACCTTCAAATTAATATGTGGTCCATTTATTTTCAGAATGTGTATTAGTTTGACTGATGCTTGTTAACACTTTTTCATTTTTCTTTCAATTTACTTCCGGAAAAGTGGTTTATAGCATATACTTGGGTACTTTGGACATTGAATTTGTTTTTGAGCAAATATAAAGCTGGGTAAATTTTATACATGGTGTCACTTTTGTAGATTCTACATTCTGTTTTTGCTTGCGATAACGCTCTTTTGTCACTGATGAACTTCATTTCACTGAATTTTAACCTATTGTATCCACCTCACAGTGCTCTTAACCATTTCTCAGTCATCACTTTGAGCTTATTAGTGAGAATTAGACTGTCCTTGCTTTCAGGGCCTTTGTTTCATCATCGTCAGCCTTATGGTGAGTATTGACTGACAAGTAGATCCTGATCCCCCTTGAAAACTCAAAGTTACTAATCTAATGTGTTAAGTCACTTGTTAGTTGTTATTGACTCAATATTTTAGGGAATGCCCTATCCTAATTCAAATATGATCAGAGATGGAAAATAAACAATTAAATTTCTACTTGTGGGAGATTGACTGATCTGGTAATTCACTTGTGGACTTGATACACGTTTTTGCGGGCGTAGAGAGATGAGCGTTGTTAGGGGCATTCATTGAAGCTCATTAATCCTCAATGGTTGTCATGTGATATAAGTATTCCTTTATTTTCTTGATGGCTCTCCTTGGCTATCAAATAGTCCACATTTGCATCTCTCTCTAGTGTATGTCTTGTAAATGTATTGCTAAATGGTGTGAAGTAAACGATGGTTGTTTAAACTTTAAAGGTGGACTGTATTATTGTTCTTAAAAGAACAAAGTATGAGAAAGATGTCTGATATATAAAAGAAACTACTATCTATCTTGTGCAGCCAGTTGTTTAATATATGCTTACTTTGCTTCTAACTGAAGTCACCTTTTTTTGTTAAGATTCATGCATGTTTAAGGTCAAAATCTCTGTTCCGTCAACATTGATGTAATTGTTGCATTTTTCTGATTCATAGCCGACCACAGTTTTGCTGTTTTTTAGCTTACTAATGCATTGCTGTCGAACCAGAGTTACCATCAAGCAGAGGCGAGGATCTGCAGGCTAAGTGCTTGCTTGAACTTTATGGTTTAAAGGTAAATACTAGTCTACTATTGCCTTCACTAATCCTACATGTTTTGCTTTGTGCAAAATGATGAGTTTTTGGAATTAAATACAATAAGCCTTTTTAGAAATCAGTTACCAGTATGGTTTATTGGATTTTGAAATTGCCTTATCAAACTTAATATCTCTTATTGGCTTTTACATATCCATGAGGTATGGCTTGTGCATTGCTGTTGCATTAACATCTTCAATTTATTTTGTAATCATCTAGTGAAGTGGCATAATATCTGTTTTGTCTTTGCCTTCAGCTAGCAGAGCTGCAAAAGAAGGTTCGTTCTGAAGTAAGTGCAGAGTATTGGCTTCGGCGCACTTGTGCTCATCCTGAACAACAGTTATTTGATTGGGGAATGGCGCGATTACGCCGTCCATTCTATGGTGTTGGAGATCCTTTTGCTGCCGAGGGTGATGATCAATTGAGGAAAAAAAGGGATGCTGAGGTCATCTCTCTCTCTCTCTCTCTCTCTCTCATGTGTCTGTGCCCCCTTTCCGTTTCTCTCTCTGTTTTCAGTTGATGGATGTTTGGGTGCTTGCCGGATTTCAGTTCTACTACTTTTTTATTAGTTAGTTGTGTGCAACAGACTATCGTCGAAAATAGTTACCATTTACCAAAGTATTTGATAAGTGTCAGCTTAAAGATCAAAGGAGCTTGCCACTCCCACTCCTTCCCCCACCCTCAAAAGAAGGGGTTGTATTACATTTGTTAATTGACTTGGTGAAAACTTTCAATCTGACAGTTGCTTCGTTCACTTGCTTCATTGTTAGTTTCCTCAGAATGGTGCTTGTAGTTGGAATAGGATATCAAAGTTCACTGCTGATTAGAGAAGTATGTAATTGCAGAGATTGTCTAGATTAGAGGAGGAGGAGAAGAACTATGTGGAGACTAGAAAGAGGAAATTCTTTGCAGATTTGCTGAATGCAGCTCGTGAATTCCAATTGCAAGTTGGAGCTTCTTCAAAACGCCGAAAACAGAGGAATGATGGTGTCATGGTACTTTATTTTTCACTCTCCGTGTCTCCTTTTTAAATTCGACACTGATATTATATAGAGAGGAAGAAAACGGGACAGGCAAACTGGAAATGCTTTGATAGTAGTTCCGCTAGAGAGAGATTTTGACTTTGTTTATCTTTGCAGGCATGGCATGGAAGGCAACGACAACGAGCAACACGGGCAGAGAAAATGAGGATGGATGCTCTCAGGAAAGATGATCAAGAAGCATACATGAAAATGGTGGAAGAGAGCAAAAATGAAAGGTTGACTATGCTTCTTGGGAAAACGAATGAGCTTCTTGTCTCTCTTGGGGCTGCTGTTCAACGGCAAAAAGATGCTGAACATGCAGGCATTGAGCCATTAGTAGATTCTGACGTTGATGTGCTAGAATTAGGTGCTCTAAAAGATGGAGCTTCTGGTCCTGATGAAGATATTGACACAAGTGACGACGATTCTGTCAAGGCAGGCAATTTACTTGATGGTCAGAGGAAGTATAATTCAGCTGTACACTCCATTCAGGAAAAGGTAAAACTTTAGCTTTGTATTTGACCTCTATGTTTATTTTCTTGTCAATGCTTTAGTGACGGTATTTGATGCAGTATCTCTTTATAACCGAAGACCTATCAGATCTTGTAAGAGACTAAGAGTGCAGTAGTTGTGTGTTTCAAATTATTGAGCAGGAACGACATGTGCTTGTGTTACTTGGTGGGTATATGAGGGTTATCCTTGAGCAGAGTAGTGCTGTTGGTAGTGAAGACCTGTTAGATGATTACGATCCCTGGTACTTGGTGCAAGTGCCATTTTAAGGAGATGCCAATTCTGTTAAAAGTATTCGAAAGACATATCTGTAAGTGGATTCCTCTTGGAAAAAAATACAACCTAGATGGAAGCTTTCACGTGACCAAGCTCCGCATGAAACTTTAAGGTGGGGGTCGCTAGGGTTTTAATTACTGTCTACACCAAATTATATCCACGACTTCAAGAAATTGCTCTTGCCAATCAATTTTTGTTTTTCCTTCCTCCAAAACCCATTGGCCTTCTTTGAGACCTCCTCCTTGACAAGCAATATCATATCTGAAAAGTGAAGCGTAAAATAGTGCATACTTTTTATATGGTTGAGGGTTAGGGAGGTTTTAGAGACAATATCGTAGGATAGAAGGTTTCTCATTCTAAATCTAAGGCTGGTCCGGAACTCAGGAGCTTGGTTTTTGAAAACCATAACCTTGACCCAGAAGGGTTGTGGCAGATTTCCTTCAAGCCAGATTCTATTTTACATAAGATAATCCGAAGTGAATATGGCCTTCAATCGAATGATTGGGTGGAAAAAGTTTGGGATTTTAGGCCTATCAGTTTAGTCTCTTGCCTTTACATGATCGTCACTAAAGCTTTGGCTAACAGACTTGGTAGAGTCCTTGGGACTACTGTTCTTTGTGACAGAGTGCTTTTGTAGAGGGCCATCACATACGTGATGCAGTCTTGGTAGCGAACGAGTTGGTATATGATGTTAGAAGGCCAAGAGGGAGAGGTATTGCTCTTAAACTGGATTTTGAGAAGGCCTATGATAGTTTGAGTTAGAGCTTCTTGGATAAGGTTTTGAGAGGAAAGGTTTTTTTCCTTAGGTGGCATAGGTGGTTTATGGGGTATTTTAACACCGCTTTATTTTCTAGTATAGGTAATGGTTGCCGTAGGAGTTGGTTTAGCGCTTCTCATGCTGTTAGACAAGGTGATTCTATTTCTCCATTTCTTTCCACCTTAGGGGCCGATGTCCTCGGTAGGAATGGTCCTTAAGGAGGCGACCAGCGCAAGGTTGAGGGAATTCGGGTGGATAGGGATCAGATTGAGGTTCTTGTTCTTGAGTGTGATATTATTTTTATTTTCCCTCCAGGATGATCTTAGTTCTTTTAAGACCTTCGAGTCTGTTTCTGGTCTTCAGGTGAAACTGTCTAAGAATGGTTTAGCAGGGATTGGTGTTGATCATTATCGGTTGAGGCAATATGCGTATCTTGCTGGGTGCTCTATTCTTGAGTGGCCTATCTCTTACCAAGGGGTTCCCTTAAGGGGTAATCCAACCCCAATTACTTTTTGGAACTCAGTTGTTGAGAAAGTTAGTTTATATGGGTGGAAGGGAGCTTATTTTTCTTTTAGGGCTCATCACTCTTATTCAGTCTTTCTTGGCTTCCATTTGCTTTACTACCTCTCCATCTTTAGGATTCCTAAGCGGGTAGCTAGGAGATTATAGCAGGTCATGTGCAATTTCCTTTGACCAAGTACGGGTGAGAAGACTGGGGATCATTCAGTCGCGTGGATTGTGTTTGTAAGTTTAAAGGAAACAGGACTGTGTTTGTAAGTTTAAGGAATGGTGGATTTGGTCTCGGTAATTTAGTGTTTAACAACATATTTGTGGCTTTAAGTGGCTTTGGTGATTCTTTTCAGAACCAGATTCTTTATAATACAAAGTCATTTGAAGCAGGCATGGTCTTCATCTTAATGGTTGGGATGCACATGTTGGTGGTGGAATTACTAACTCATTTCTCAATTTTATTCCTTTTTCCTTCCTTTCATCAGCTTTATGTTGGTTTGGGGAATAAGGTTTCATTCAGGGAAGATGCATGGCGGGTTGAGGTTCCTTTCTCTGTCTTGTTCCTCATTTGTTTACTCTTCACTCTCTCCACCACATGCCTATTTCCACTTCTACACAGTCGTCGGTTCTTCCATCTGGTGGAATTTCCATTTTCCGAGGCATGTTGATGGGAGGGAGTTGGATGAGGTTTCTGCTCTCCTTCCTTTGCTTTGACACTTTTTACATTCAATTCTCGTTCAAAATCTAAGGTTTGTGCTATCGAACACATGGTTGTTCTCTTGTAAGACGTTCTTTCAGTATTTGAACTCCACTCCTCATAACTCCTCTTTTCCTCCAAGTTATGTCATTTGGGGTGCCATAGCTCCCTTGAAGGTGGGTGCTTTCTTTTGGACTGCAGTTCTCAATAGACTTAACACCAACAATCCGAGACATAGGAGGAGGCCATACCAAAGTGCTTTCCTCAAATGCTTGTGAGATGTACTTTCACAGTTTGGAGACCAATGAACACTTATTTTTGCATCGTCTGTTTGCTTGGTGCACTTATCATCATTTTTTGGCATTTTTGGTGAGGGTTGGGTTTGTTCGATAGTTTGCTTGTGTTACACGGCAGTTTTAGGGCCTTTGATTGTAAGGAAGGATTCTCTAAAGATGAGCAATGTTAACTCTAGTTTGGTGTATCTGGATGAAGAGAAATAATAGGGTGTTTAGATACCAGTTTGTTCCCATTGATCTTGTTTGGGATAGAATAGTCTATTTTGCTTCTTTGTGGGTTCTTGCTCATAGGATTTCCTTGGAGTCCCGTTGTCAGAAATGCAAACAGGATTTGGAGGGCTCTTTTATTTTGATTGCTAAAGAGGACTTCTTGTCCTCTTCTTTGTAACCTTGTTTGTTATTAATAAAATTGCTTTTCTTATCCTAAAAAAATGGCAGGTATGATTGTAATTGTTACTTATTCATGTCTGTCGAAAATGGAAATTCATCGCACATGTCTCTCATCATTTTCTTTCCACGGGTAGAATATATGGTAGGTGTGGACAATAGGTTGCTTTTGTGGAAAACAACACAAGGGGATCTTTTAATTTCAAAGCTTTCCACCTTAAGTTTCCTTACATTGTCCCTCTACCTTCCACTTATATGATTTTAAAGAGTTTTTGACCCTGATATTGCCCAGTTCATAGTTTTCTTTTCTTTATTTTTTTTAAAAGTAGTATTTTTTTTTTTTTTTTTTTTTTTTTTATTTAATAACATGGGTACCAGCTTTCCCAACTAATCCCATGGGCCCTGAAGTTAATGACCAGGAAACCTCCAGTAGCTCCAAGGGTACTCGAACTTGGGACCTCTGAAATAGATCTCAGAGCTCAGATCTCTTACTAGTTGAGCTACCCCCTTAGGCCCAGTTCATAGTTTTTAGATTACATTTTATATAAGTCATGTTTTCCTAATCCTTGATCCAGTTCATAGTTTTTAGATTACATTGTATATAAGTCATGTTTTCAAAATACAATTTTAGAACATGCATATATATCTTTATGCTATGTATGCTATGATCATATTGAAATAATTTATAGTATGAGTCAAGAGTCAATAAATGAAGCCATCAAGTATCAAGTTCTATATTACCACTACCCAATCCCTTAAAAATTGGGTTTTTTAATATCCAAAAGATCAAACTTCCACACTGAATTTTCTGTATGTCCAAACTCTATTGTATCTACTTTCTACCTAAGTAGTAGTGTCCTACTCATATTTGATTTCATAATAATCTATCATGTGAAACTAATTATTACTATGTTCTGTTCGAAGTGATGAAGTATCAATATTTTTCAGTTTCTGTTTGTTTTTAAAAAAAAATTGGGTTTCTTTGTCCCCCCCTCTCTCTGCTGGATTTATATGACTTCAAGGGCTACCATTCAAGAAGACAGAAATTCTAAAAGGATATTACATACTCCAAGGACCACTTGGTGCATGCATTTTGTTTTTGGTTACTTGAATAACAGAATTTCAGAAAATGACAAACTTAATTATCTTTTTGTACTCCAGGTAACTGAGCAACCAGCAATGCTTCAAGGTGGAGAGCTTAGACCGTATCAGGTGGAGGGGCTCCAGTGGATGCTTTCACTATTCAATAACAATCTGAATGGGATATTAGCAGATGAGATGGGACTGGGGAAGACAATTCAAACCATTTCATTAATTGCATATCTATTGGAGAATAAAGGTGTGACTGGGCCTCATCTGATTGTGGCACCAAAAGCTGTACTACCTAACTGGGTCAATGAATTCCAGGCATGGGTTCCCAGGTATGAATTATTATTTTCCTCCTTTTCTTTTCCCTCCATGTTCACATACGTGCAAATGTATCCCACAATTCATGTTGCTTATTGATGAGTTTGTGCTTCAGTATTGTTGCTATCCTCTATGATGGACGACAAGAGACAAGGAAAGCAATTAGGGAAGAATATTTTGGTGAAGGGAAATTCAATGTCATGATTACGCACTATGATCTTATCATGAGGGATAAGCAATATCTCAAGAAAATTCACTGGCATTACATGGTAGTTGATGAAGGGCATCGGTTGAAAAATCACGAGTGTTCTCTTGCAAAGATTCTTGTTTCAGAGTATGTCTCCAGTTCCTTCTTATTATTACTATATTTTAATTGCATACATATGACCAATGCTATATAGAGTTCAATGTTGATGTACTAATGTTTCTGATATATGTTAGAAGAAAAACCTTCAAAAGCAGAAAATAAGAGACCTTCAATGCCTTATTCAAATAGATTCAGCCTTGCCGTCCCTCATGGAAAGTTGAATGCTCAACTTCCGAGGCTGCTCATTTGTTTTGTACCAACTTTTGTCTCTGTGCATGATTAACAGGTCTTCAACTAAGTCCAGACGTCTTTATGCCTCCCTACTTGCAAGATCAAAATTATTCTGTTGTTAAAGTTATGTGCTGGTACAATGGCCTATAAAAGCATTTGTTGCATTTAAAGGCCTTGTGCAGATTTTGGAGATGTTCCTGTTGTCGTGGTCACGTTTTTCTATTCTATTTTATTTCATATATTTGTGATAATCCAGAATGAAACTGATGCGACTTCCTTAAATATTTTCTGGGCTTTCAGTTGTTGAATTTGATATCTGATAGTTGTTGTATATATCGCAGATATAGAATCCGACGCCGTCTGTTGCTGACTGGCACTCCCATACAGAACAGTCTCCAGGAATTGTGGGCCCTGCTTAATTTCCTTCTCCCACACATTTTTAACTCTGTTGACCATTTTGCGGAGTGGTTTAATGCACCTTTTGCAGATAAATGTGATGTTGCTCTTACAGATGAAGAAGAGCTACTGGTCATCCGTCGCCTGCATCATGTGAGTGCTTCCGTGTGTCCTGGATCTATTTTTTTCTTATTCCAAATGTCATGACTTGTTTGCTAATGCTACTTTCTACTACTAGGTTATAAGACCATTTATCCTTAGAAGGAAGAAAGATGAGGTGGAGAAATATCTACCTAGCAAGGTCCAAGTGATATTGAAATGCGACTTGTCAGCATGGCAGAAAGTATACTATCATCAAGTTACAGACCTGGGCAGAGTCGGCATGGAATCAGGTATCGACTGCTTTTATTCAGCAAGTTAGTCTGCCATAATAGCCGGATATATTTGTGGATATAGTTACCAGAAGGATTTTTTGTCAACCATTACCTTTTATAATGTCTATTTTGCGAACAGATACCTTTTAAAAATTTTTTTTTTGTCAACCACTATCTTTTGTGACACTTTTAGTTGTACAACACTACCACGGCCAAAATTTATGAAATTTGATCATGTTGCCCTCATTTCCCCATAAACCTCCCTATCTCATCCACTCTTCACCAATCCCTCTGCCAATTTCACCACCCATCCACTATCTCTCTCCTCCCCTCAACCACCTCATCCACCACTCCAATCTCTCTCCCCTTCTTCCCCGCCACCTTCTTCGCCACCATCGCCATCACCACCGCCTTCTTCCTCTTCTCAGCTCCACAATCTTGCCCTCTTGTGATTAAGGCAGTTGGAGATTTGGATTTGATTTGGGAGAGAGATGATTGAATTGTAGGAATCGGGGTTGGGTTTGGATCAAAGACAAATATGGGAAGAATAAAAACAAAAATCAAAAGGGGCAAATGCAAGGTTTTAAGCTAGCTGCAGCATGCACATGAGGGCAAAACGGTCAAATTTTATAAAATTTGGCCAGATTTTGACCGTTGGTAGTGTCATACAACTAAAAGTATCATAAAAGGTAGTGGTTGACAAAAAAAAATTGAAAAGGTATCTGTTCGCAAAATGGACATTATAAAAGGTAGTGGTTAACAAAAATTCTTTACCAGAATTATTTTTGTAATGAAGAATTTCCTTAAGTCACTAGCAAAATAGAAAGAATGTCCAACGAAAGAGCCTTGGTTTGGTATGTGAAGCTTTTGAGGGGAATGACATCAGGAGGTTCGGTGTTACACGAATCTGGGGACTCCACTGAGTTTCCCAACTCCGGACGAATCGTCCCTAAATGCGTGTTAGTGGCCAAAGTCTTGGGGACTTAGCTTGATTCGTTAGTCTTGACGACCCAATTGGTGGACGAATCCTTATGTACAAGTTCTACTTCCACCCATCAATTAAAGTTCAAATGATGCAAATTTCAATACCTCAAATCATTGACAAAGGTGATAATAAAGAAAACGGTGTTGAATAGGTCAGGACCCATTTTTATACATAAGGATTAGTCGTCAATCATCCACTGTCCACTCTCTCGTATTTTCCATTACGTTTACAATTTAAAAATTTGCTGGATTTTTTACATACCTTTTTTACCTCTTCTATTTTCTGGAAAGTCTCCATTAATTGGATGCATTCAGTAAGTTCTTTTCACTTCACTCTTAACTTGGGTTTGTTATTCTTTATTTTTTATTTTATTTTTTTCCTTTTTTGGGTGTGCACTTCTCTCTCTCATCTACTAGTTACATATAATTATTTTTTTTATTTTTGTAAGAACCAATTGATATGTTTTTATTCCTTAATTATTTTGAAATATACAACTCTCTCTTTAACTGTGATTGAATTAAAAATAAGTAATATTAGAAGGTTTTTGAGGAATGGTATCGCTACAAAGCTACACCTGAGCTATTTATAGTAGTTACACGGTTCTAGTTCCAGATTGTAGCATATTTATTAGGGATCAAAGGACTGTACTTGAAATAAAAAGATTTCTGATGTCAAGTCTAGTTTGCTTCCTCGACTTCTTCCCATCCCTCTCTTTTGCTGGTGCTCTCTAGTCTCTCTCGAAGAGGGAATATATATGATGCCATAGATTAATCACTGGAGTCGACTTAATGTCATATCTAGCAATGTGAGTATGTTATGATCATGTTGTAAGAGAAAGAGTCTTTTAGTCGATTATTTGGAAGAAGAAAAAG
>BSSO01002312.1:0-19731 GCA_030267885.1 Mesembryanthemum crystallinum | reverse complement strand
GGTTGGTTACTCGGTGCACCTCGCACTGATCCATCTTAGGCTGTCAGCCGCAGTTATCATGTTTTTCCCTAGTGGCATTTACTTGCACACAGGTTGATATGAATATCTCGATTGCTTCCCGTTACCGAGTGGTTCATCGATAGAGTTTGGCAAAAAGGCAGTAGTAGTTCATTCTTTTTCTAATAATTTTGACAAGTATAGAACTACTTGGGATAAAAGTTGGGAATCGTTTAGTTGTTGAGCCTTGCAGTCATTCATATGAGTGAGTGTAGGGGTGATGCCCTAAGTTCTGTATAATTGTTTAAACAGGTTTTTAGAAAGTAAAAAGACTCAGGATGTCCATATTTCAAGTGAAACTCCAATGGATCTTCCGTTTGAAATTATTTATTGAAGCTTTTTAATTTTTTAGAAATCCAAGGTATTACACAATCTTTCTCCCCTCAGTCGATGTAGGTTGCGACTGACTTATGAATGTTATGATGTCATTGCCTATTCTAGCCTTTCCTAAGATTCAATTTTCCATTGGTGAATATTCAAGTTTAATATCCTTTCTGTACAATTTATTTCTTTTTTCTTTTTTTCTTGTTCTGATTAATCTAGTTAGATATTTTGTCTATCTATTTGATGAATTATTGATGTATTTTGTCATCAAATTTCAGTGGCATTAGAGAAAACTGGATGTGAGATTTTTTATGGTGGAGGAAGTTTCTCTTTCCAGTAAAACGTTTATGGTGGTAATGGTTTTACGTAGCTCTGGTCATATTAGTTTGTGGACTGTGTGAAGGGGAGAGATGATGAGGCAGTGGTGAAACCATCAGGAATAACAGTCATAAAAGCCTTTCTGTGCTCATACCAAGTCCCTGCTCAGTTGACATTCATGCTTTCCATCAATCGGCACATCCCAAGAACTTCTTATAAATTGCTCCTTGCTACTAAGAATGCTGTCATTCTCACTCACTTCAAGGATAAGCCATATTTTTGCACCCAAAAGGTCAATTATGTAAATGTAAACAACAAATGGAAGAAGGACCCTAGCTTTGATTCAATTGAAACAATCCATAGGAGCCTAGGATTGAAACCAATACTAGCTCTGAAAAAGTGCATTGCCCAGGATCCCAATGGCTGCATTCCGATCTCAGCTGTGTCTAAAAGAGGTAAAGAATTGGATGTCCCTGGGAAAGTTGCTAAATTTATGAGGCAGTATCCCTCCGTGTTTGAAGAGTTTGTGGGGCCCCAGTACAATCTGCCATGGTTTAGATTGACCCCAAAAGCAATTGAGATTGACATGGAGGAGAAAGCCATTTATGAGGACTTTAAGTTGGATTTGAGGCTTAGGCTAAAGAAGTTGATACTCATGACTAGAGAGAAGAGGTTGCCATTGAGGATAATCCAAGGGGTTCAGTGGTACTTGGGCTTGCCAGATGATTTCATAAAAAATCCAGATTCGAATCTTGATACATCTTTCAGGTTTATTGAAGTGGAAGATGGGGATAGAGCATTAGCCGTAGATTGTGAAGAGAGAATGTTTACCGTTTTGCAGAAAAATGCACTGAACCGAGGATTGTACAATGGGGATCAGATGGAGCCAATTTCATTCCCACTTTTTCCCTCAAAAGGCTTGAGATTGAAACGAAAGATTTCAGACTGGTTAGATGAATTTCAGAAAGTTCCTTATGTGTCTCCATATGAGGACATATCACATTTGAATCCAGACAGTGATATAGCAGAAAAACGAGTTGTGGGTGTTCTACATGAATTACTCAGCCTCTTTGTGGAGCATGCTGCCCAGAGGAAAAAGCTACTCTGTCTCAAAAAATATTTGCAATTGCCGCAAAAGTTCCATAAGGCATTTGAGAGACACCCACATGTATTTTATCTTTCAATGCGGAATAAAACTTGCACAGCTATTCTAAAAGAGGCTTACAGAGACGAGTCTGCCATAGAGAGGCATCCCTTGTCAGTAGTGAGAAAGAAGTACATAGAGTTGATAGAGGAATCGGAGAAGATTTTGAAGCAGAGAAGGTTGAAAAATCGTGTTGTCTGTACGCCAAATGCAGATTCGGATTCAGAATGTGTTCCCAAAGATCATTGCGACATGGAGAAGTCCTTGTAATTGCATTACACACCAACCGTTTTGCAGCTAAAGGTAATTCTTAGTTCTGGTGAAATGCAAGATTGCAAAAGAGTGCTTGTGGCCTGTGGGTATCCGTATCAGCTCCTTCGCTTTTTCAGCGGATAAAGAGGGATGATGAATGCTTGCTACAAGCTATTCAAGTTATCAACCTACTTTAAAACCTTGAACTTTTCATGCATGATGCATTGACATCTCTGAACTACCAGTTACTGATGTCAAGCAGTTAAGTGGGTTTCTGAATCATATTTGTAAATTAGCCAAAAAAAAGTCATACTCCCTCCGTTCTTAAATCAAAGCGTAACTTTGTTTAGAGAACGGAGGGAGTACTTATTTGTAAAGCTTATCTTGCTATGTATAGGCTTTTCTTATGGGATTTCAATGGAAGGTTAGCTAGGCCCACAAACCAACTTTAATTTTTAAGGCAATGAAAGTCAGCCCATTTTGTAACATCAAGTCCAAACTCTCAGTCCACCTCCTAATTACAAGAAATAGGGCCCATCACAATATGACTCTTTCAGCCCTTCAATACTCAATAGGACTGAACAATCTTGGGATTAAGTCCATTTTGTAGTTCTCACTTCCTTTTTTGGATTGGTTAATATGCTTCTGATTCAACCCACAAAAAAAAAAAAAAAAAAAAAAAAAAGAAGAAGAAGAAGAAGAAGAATCTTTTGAAGAGTTTTATTATAGTTTCTAATTTAGTCTTATGGTATTTTGTTGTCACTTCCACATTATTTGGCTTTTGATATATGCACTATTTCTCAATCAACATCATAGTAATAATTTACCATCATCATTTATACCCAATAATTACATCTTCATCCTCCACTAATCTGAACTTTGTGCATCTCCACTAGTTCATATGACATATTTATGATGAGACTTACAAATCAACATGTGGAAAAGAGTGATAAAAGAAATGGAAACTCTAGCTACATAGGTGGTACTTGATCACAAGAGGCACCAAAAGAAACCTTAATAGAGCTAAATCCCAGAGGGACCATTAACTGGTGTGATTAGTCAACATTAATGAAGGTTACTTCCACAACAAACTAGTACAACTAGTATAACACTTTAGATCAATCATCATGAATCTAAATAAACTATCATTGAAACAACCAACAATTATTCTTGTATGAGGTGGCCTCATACATGAGGCCTGGTACCTTGAAGAAGAAAAAGTGGTACCACCACTTTTCAGGTACCCCTTTTCCTTCTTCAAAGTACCAGACCTCATACATGAGGCCGCCTCATACAAGTTTTTGTGAACAACCAAAAGCTTTCGAAGTAGTTACTACTCCCTCCCTTTTAAAGTAAAGTTTACACTCTGGCTTGTACTGTTTCCAAGGCAATACTTTAACCGTAAAGTTTATTTTTTTATAGAGTAGGTAGGGTTTTAAGGCTTTACAAAAAATATAGATGTTTCCAAGATAATACTTTAACCGTAAAGTTTACTTCTTTATAGAGTAGGTAGGGTTTTAAGGTTTTACAAAAAAACATAGAGTACTTAACTAATACATTCTCATATCTTGCGTGCTTAATATTATAATAGTGAAACTACATTACAATGAAATAAAATGGAGCACCGAAAGATTCGAAGATGCACCTATATATGCACATTTGTATGTAAGCAAATGCGCATTTAAATGCTTAGGTGCTTATTTTGATTATCACTACTTTGATTTATAAATTATTACCATTTGGTCTTTCAAATATTCATTTGATTTTTGTTTATTGCTCAATAGAGTCGCACGAGATAGCCCTATTACTAGAGAAACGTAACAAATTCTCGTTTATTTTGTCGTTATCATCCTTCTCCTCAAATTTGTTTCTTTCTATCCCATCTTTTTACATTAAACACATAAAATTTCTTCCGATATGCCAATATAATTCCATTCTGATACATTTAGTTTCGTTTCATTCCATTCAATTTTGACTAATACTAACAAAACATCATTGGAACAAAAAGTCTTGGGAGATTCACGAGATGGGATCTAAGCAAACAGGCCAAAGTGCCAACCTACAAATGAAGGGCAAAGACAAATCAAGTTGAATTGAAAAAGGATGTCAAGATCAATAACAACTCTCAAGGAAGAAGGGAAATAGTAAATAAAACTACCACAACATCATTTTCTTAATGCCAAAGTCAGAAGGATATGCACCTTTACAGACTAATGTTGCAAATGTTACCTAATCCATGGTAATGTCTTCAATCCTTTTACTGATCTCATCTTTAGTTGCTTTCTATGCATATAAATGAGTACCAATAGGCCTGCACAGCTATACCAATCTTCTGCCTACGTGGCACTCCGCCATTGGACCTAATACCCAACCAAAAAATTAATTAGAAATGAGACAGACATGTTGCTATCACTAAACACCAACAGCACTAAAACAATTACCTACTGGTAGCTATATAGTAAATAATTGAATTTTAAGGAAAAGAATTTTCGGAAGCCTTCTAAAGAAGTAAGTATTTTTTGAGCAAAAGTTGATACCTAGATTGGAAAAGCTCCTACACCTCCAACCTTAACCCTCACTCTTCCTATTGGTCGAGTCCCTTAAGGGCCCCTCTACCTAAAGGTAGAATTAATTCCTCCGGATGAGGGCACTAAATGAAGGAGTTTGGCCCTGGGCGGCAACAGTGTGGTAGACCGCTACTCCTCTTGAAAGGTGCAGAGCAACTCAACCAGCGAGTCGACTGCATTCCATTACGAGGGTTGACTCTTTAGGGACTCGAGTGTAAGTGAGCGTCTCCCTTGATTGAACTGCTTCACACAGAGGGTGGGAGACTTAACGGAGTATAGTCGATGGCTAGATTTGAGTTTTATGCCCCTTTATTAACAAGTGGATGGCGAAATTTGTGTCTTTTTAGGCTTGTAGCTAGCCCTTTGAGTCATCCCCACACTCCTATGTATTTGGCCTAAGAGTCTGACTTTCTTATTTATTCAAAATTTATAAATTTGTATAAAATTAAATTCAAGATAGGGGAAAAAAAGGGCTAAGTATTTGTGTACTTTTTCAATATAAAGAAACCTTTAAAACTACTTTTATAATGAAAGTCTCCCGTAACCATGCCCCTTTTATGCACAAAATCTCTATTGTATGTATATGTTCCTGTGTTGTTCTATTTTTCTCTTTTTTCAACTTGTAGTTTTTAAAAACTCTCTTATTTACATGGTACAAAAAGAAACAAGATATATGTGACATTGCTGAGGATAATGCCTCACCTTTTATCCTCCTCGAAGCATCCTCACTCAATAAGTACCACATTCTTCTCTTATAAATATCAGACCTCATATATGAGCCCATCTTATAGGAGAATAATTGAAGCATTTTTCTAATAATAAAATGTCTTCATGTACAAGGCACATAAATACATTTACTAATTTGTCATTTCCTATTACACCAATTTTCTTTTAAATCAAAGGAATCCAACCACCATAATCACACTTATAATAAAAATATAACTAGAAATGAGACAGACATGTTGCTATCACTAAACACCAAGAACACTAAAGACACTAGCTACTAGTAGCTATACAGTAATTAATAGAATTGAAGAAGAAACTGCAGAGAAAGAAATTAAAGAAACAACTTAAATTAAATTAAACCCAACCTTTATAATTAATTAGCCTAGGTCTGAGATTGGAAAAGGAGAGGGGATGATTTTGATAGGTTGAGATGCTGTTTTTCTGCTTTTGGTTACTTTTTATGTGAACCTTATATTATAATTATAAATACAAAATAAATACTACTCCCTATTGTTACCTAAGTAGGCTAGTAGGGAGCTAGATAAGCTAATAAGCTAAACCATGCAATAAAATGCAAGAAATAAGTTAAATAAGAAAAATGGTCCCCGTTTAGGCCTGCACTCATTTGGGATCACGGTTGATGCTAACCTTACAGACACCCACACAGCTGCAAACAGAGAGAGAAAAAGAGAGAGAGAGAGAGAGAGAGAGAGAGAGAGAAAGAGAGGCAAAGTAAGACAAGTTATTAAAAACAGATAGATAGAGGTGGTACTAATAATAAAGATAGATAGTGAAATATATAGAGAGATAGAGAGATAGAGAGGGGCTAAGCTAAGTAAGTAAAAAACTACTCTACTAGACTGATGAAGAAAGAGGGGGGGGCTGTGCCTGTGTGTGAGGCTGTCTGCATGTGGTGGCCTGGGCGTGACAATATTCAATTTGCTTCTCCCCCTTGGGGACCACTCTTCTCTCTTGGCTGTACTTTTCAAAACCTTGCTATAGTAGTAGCTTTTAAGTTCCTAATTAATGCTTAAATTAATTTATTATTGTTGGATCTCCTTCTTTGCATGGTATTAGAGCAGGCTTTGATCCTGTCTTCATGATCACTATTGGCCCACTTGGTGAAGCCTAAAAGAGGCAGTTATGTGCGACGGGTACCCCCTATTTAGCTTACGCGCGTGTGACAGGCCTTGATTTGTTCACGTCTCAGCCCAAGATGGGTCTTTGCATGCGGCGGGGTGTTAAGTGGGAAGTCCCACATTGATTAATTGAGAGTGCTTTGAGGAGTTTATAACTAGAGGAGCTACTCTACCCATTACCAATTGGTTTTGGGTTGGAACCTCGTAGATATTATTAATACTCTCTTTTAATGGCCCAAGTGTTAAAAACTTAACATGCTATTGAGTTCGAATTCTCTACAGTAGGGATTCCTCCTATAGTAGTTGAGCCTTAGTACAAGATAGAGTGCGCATCTGGGTATTCGCGTGAGGGGGCGTATTAGGAGATAAGTGATTGATTGATCATCCAACCATTAGTTTAAACTTTTGGTTGAGTTGGTTCGTTCATTGGTGAAAGCTCAAATATGTAGCCGATGAGGTCTTTGCCTAGTGATTAAGACTGAGACCCCTGAATACATTAGGTCCCAAATTCGATTTCCCCCTCCCCTATTTTATGTAAATTTCTTGTATTGGCCTTTGTGCTTTTCTTGAACCAAAACGAAAAAGAAAAAGAAAAAACTCAAATATGTACTTTTAAGGGTATTGGGTTAGTAATTGAGATTTGGAGAACATTGGCTTAGCAATGGAAGGCTCGTACGAGAGCATGAGGCTTAGCAGACGAGAAGCGGGACGGAAGAGTCGACTAGTCGAGCAATGGCATCACTCTTGGCACACGGTTTTTTAGTATCATCTTCCAAAGCATATATATAATCAGTTAAGAAGTGTACTATAGAAAGAGGTCGAGGATGTAACACAGTTTTGTAATATCTTAAATCATAATTGTGCAAATCACTAATGAACAGTGGTACAGGTTTAGTGGATTCGTAGGTTTTCACCTAATTAAGGGTTTTCCACATTAAAAAAAAAAAAAATATTCTCTAGTAATGCTTTGTCATGTTTACTTGTATCATGCGCAACATCAATTCCCTAACAATATTTCCCTGCACACAACAATTACAACAAAAACATCAAAAAAAATTACTAATTACCCTTCACTACTATTGGCAGTAGCTCCCACGTAAGTGAAACACTCGTCTATGCCATCATCTTCTTTGCCCCTTACACATTTTTGTGTGAACTTCACCTGACAGGCCAAATGAATTTTACCAATCTCGTCAACAGCTACTCCACTGTGTTTCCATACCTTGAAGTGATGTGTATTATTGCCTACCTTGCCCCCTAACTATCACCATAGCTCCTTAGACAACTTTAATTTTGGAAACCGCCTTCAAACACTACCTTATACGTTACTTTATCTACTTGCATCACATATGCAAAATGTGTTTTAAACACCCGATGTACTTAACATCTCATAACTCACCATCAAAAAGGTAAGACACACCCNAAAAAAAAAAATTAGCAACAAAATCACTAAAATTTACCTTGGATGGGGGGGTATCAAAGACACTTCGAAATCCAAGATCTAGTACTTCACATAAGGTTAATCGCTTAGGGCTAACATGTCTCTCCCACAGTTTTTGTCGATGTTGTGGATGCATCCTTCTCATACTGTATATCGTTGGTTCTTCTTGTGGTTAATACAATATTTCTTAACATGGCCCAACTCACCACAGTCCTGACAACAAGTGGGACCACTTTTCCCTTAGCTATTCGACCTTCCTCAATAACCACCTCTTTCGTCCCTTCTCTCTTTACCATTCGCAACCAAGGAACTATCTTTCGAGGACTCTT
Source organism: Mesembryanthemum crystallinum (assembly GCA_030267885.1). Taxonomy (NCBI): domain Eukaryota; kingdom Viridiplantae; phylum Streptophyta; class Magnoliopsida; order Caryophyllales; family Aizoaceae; genus Mesembryanthemum; species Mesembryanthemum crystallinum. The sequence goes on along the minus strand of BSSO01002312.1, from coordinate 11,434 downwards.
CTAGCTCCATTCACCAAACGCTTTCATCTTGAAGTGAAGTGAATGAATAGTTAGATGTGAACTGAAATGCATTGAATTAAATGATTACTAATTTAAGAAGAAAAAGTTTAGGGTGTGTTCAATTCGCCTAAAAGTATGTGAACTGAATTGAAATGAATGGCCTAAACTGAACTGAACTCAATTACATGAATAGTAATCTTTGAGAGAAAAGTGTATGGCCTGAACAGAACGACCTGTACTGAAGTGAACAGAACGACCTAAAATGAGATTTGATAAAATGAAATTAACTACCCTAAGTTGCAGAACGAAATTGAACAAAACTTAAGTGAATGCAAATTGGATGAACTGAAATGAAGACATCCCTAAACTTTCACATTATTTGAATCTCTATCTATCAATTTAAGGTTTGGGATTAGTTGATTCTTTACCTAAACAAGAGCATCATCCATTGCATTGGAACACAACTTATAATTGTCAAGTACTAGTACTTTGTAATCTGATTGGGTCTAATAAATTTTTTAAACACTACTCCTCCTTAAACATTGGATTACCAAACAGGACCCACATTGAGGGCTACATAGCCACATATAATTAAGCAAAATACAAATCTTTAATTATCAATAAAAGAAAAAGAAAAAACAAGGCATGGTTTTGTCAATTCATTTTTATAAAAATGGTCTACATATTTGTCTTGGAGCAAAACAGTATGCCAATACAAGTAGAAAAAGACAAAGGATAAATAAGACCTGAAATAGCAAAGCATTAAATATGACAAAATGACCATATTACCCCTCTTCATCATCCTTTTTTACTGTTCTCTCTTCTCTATATATATAATCTTATCACAGTCCGTATCATCACAAACCAGAAGAAGAAGAAGAAGAATAACCATGAAATCATGAATATGTCTTCAATTCATCATCGTGCCTTAGTAGCAGTTGAAGCTGCCAGCATGATCTGAGCTTTCTCTCTCCTCCCTCTTTCTCTTTCTCTTTCTCTCTCTAGAATATGATGGGAAAGATTAGATCATGTGGTAGCTTCACCTGTTGATGAGAGCACGAGCTAGAACAAAAAAACCCTAAAGCTATTTAGTATTTATCAATCTCCATCAATTCAAGTTATAATCAAAGGTATGTTATATTTATGTTGATTCTTACTTGTTCATATTTGAAATCATAAATATTTCTTGTGTTTTATGCTATATGGTTTTTTTTTTCTTTTAAAAAAAATAAAATGGGTACCTTTTTTGTTTTCCAAGATTTAATTTTTACCTAATTTTTGCTTATTGCTTTGCTTTAAGTTAATAAAGGGTATATATATGTATGTGAAGAATATCATATGAGAATTTATTTGGAGTAGTTTTTTGCTATATATATAGAGACTAGAGAGAGAGATATGGTTTTAGGGTTTACTGACCAAGAAAAAAAAGATGAAGCCTAATTTAAAAATTAAATCTTAATCTTGACCTGAAATGGGTGGTTTTGAGATCCCTTATCTTGTCTTAGGGAACTGAGCTTGTTATATATCCCTTTCATGCACTACTGTTGTACACTAATATAAAAATGAATTATTTATTTATTATGATGGGTTAATTAATTGCACTTTAATTATGTACTAGTACTGTCCCCTATATTATCAGTAGTGAATTAGATAGTTAATTGTTTGTTTCTATTTGTCTTATCTCGTACGTACCTTGTTGGTTACTAGATCTAAGTCAAATTGGGATCTCTTCCTAATCAAACATAACTTATTACTCCTACTAATTAATTAATTAGTTTGTTAAGCATAATTATTTGGGGAGTTGCAATTTTTTGAATAACAAATTTCATAGTTGTTTTTAGATTTCATAGTTTTTAGATGAATATGTATATTTATATGATTAAGGGCCAAAATGCTTATTGGGTTAGTGTTAGACAATTACTTTATGGAAGAACATGATGAGGTTGTGCACCGAAAGAGGGGAATTGAAAAAGAAAGCATGAATGTACATTGTATGTATCCTTTCATTTAAGGGATTATATAAGTAAGTTTTAATCATTCAAGAGAGAGGTCCTAGATCTGGGGCAATAGTAAGTCAACCAAGAAATTTAGATACTCCTTATGTTTAATTTTGTTGGATGGAAAGTATTTTAATAAGGCATTAAAGCAAAAATCAAAGGGATGTAGTATAACAAGTTGTGTGTATGTTCACATTGCATAGGTAAATAGATGAATAGTATGGACCACCTTTTAAGCTTTAATTCTTAGCCACTTAAATTCTTCTTATTGCTTCAGCGATGCGGTGATGTTTGGATTAGAGCTTGTTCGCACAACTCCATAAACCGACCTTCCTCATCACCAGATAAGTCGAATATAGGCCGTTCATCCAATGTGCACACGTACAACATATAGACAATTGTCTGTTTACAATAACACTAGGTCAATTACTCAAATTCTTAGATATTTAGATTGTTCTTAATGCTTTAGCAATCAATTTAGGTACAAATGTTCGGATTTTGCTTATTTGCTCCTCAATACACCCATCTCCAATCCGTTATATGAGGAAAATGTTGACCCTTTATCTAACAAAGGGCACGATGTATAGACAACCGTTTGTTTTACTACTAACTAGTCCGGATGCCCAATTTCTTAGATCGTTAATTCTTAGCCACTTAAATTCTTCTTGTTGCTTTAGCGATACGATAATGTTTAGACTAAGCTTGTTCGCACCTCAATACACTCACTTCCCTCATATTAGTTACACAATATATAAATAGTTGTCTGTTTTACTTGTAATTAGGTTAAACACTAACTCGAATTCATAGAGCTTTATTCTTAACCACCTAAATTCTTCTTAATTACTTTAGCAATAAGGTTATATTCTAGCTTGTTCGCACCTCAATACATCCATGTACCTTAGATGAGTCAAAATAGTCCGTTCTATCCAACATATATATGACACAATGTACATATAGGCAACTATATATCTGTTTTAGTACTAGCTAGGTCACATAGTCAACATTTTCCTAAATTTTCAGATTCTTATTGTTGATGAACTTCTTTCACTTACTGTACCTAACATTATGTGGTAGCATGATTTTCTGAAAAGAAAAACACCAGCACTTTGAGGTTGGCTTTTTTCTCTTTCTCATAATAACTTCTAAACTGTTTACAAAGTACACAAACTTGCAATAGTTAAGCCATGGATATGATGTATAACTATCAGTGGTCTTATCTCATATGTACAACAACAGACACAATCAACTATTGGTAACAACCATTTGCTGTAGATATTTTGCATGCTTTTCTAACATTATCTTTGCACAAGACTTTTGTTCTTCGAGGTCATGACTTCGTTTAGTTAACTTACAACAATTTTGACATCATGTTATTTGTTTTGTACTCGAAATTGTTGGAATTAACTAATCAATCAAAAGTATACGTAGTACTTACTTTTGTAAAGTTGTAGCTGGAGTCATGTCCTAGAAAAGGAAATAAGGTGTCTCATGAGCTTGCTCATGTAGTTCTATGGGAGGAGGGTTCTCGTTTTTGGGAGTCGGTCTTTCCTTTACAAGTTATGGATGTTCTTGTAATTGTTTCGTTTCTTTACAAGCTATGGATGTTCTTGTAATTGATTCGTCGCATATTAATATGATTTAGTACCGTCTTGCGGTATTTCATTTTTTTTTTTAAATGAAGTAAATATGTAGTACTTGTATATATCTCTTTTTTCCAGGTTGTGCGTTTGAGGTATTTCCTCCTTGGTCTCCCAAACGCTGCTTCCCGATGCTTATCTATTTGGTGAATTGGTGTGACTTTAATTTCCTACATGACATAACGTGTTTGGTTTTATTGTACTAGGTTAATTAGATTATAAAGAGATTACCAACTCTTGATCAACGCTTGACTTTTTCTTTTATAGTTGTCACTTTTCGAGAGAATTTTGACCTTGATTAATTAACTTGCATTTGGTAAGAAAACAGTAGTATTTGCGCCCTAATTTGTAGTTCTAGTTACCCACTTTCCCTTCTAGATGATGTTTTGTCTTTTGATTAGTTCCTCTATGTCATTTATGATTAGTACTACCATGCTACAAATATTAACTGTATTTTAGGCACACTTCTTTCAGTACTACTCTATTAGCTTTAGGTCTTGGTTTTTCTATAATGGCAATGAATTAAAGAAAGAATGCAAATTTTGCTCATTGAATTTGTGTCTTCAAAATGAAGAATGTGAGATATTGGACTTTGCTCTTTATTGCTCCCTTTAGTTGTACATCTAACCCTTCCTAACGGGATCTCGTAAAAACTGAAAAGTGTTAGGGTAATATGTGATCATATTGATTAACAAACACTCTAGGAAATTTAAATTCGTGATCAATGATACATACATGGAGAAACAGGCCAGGCATTTGTGACTAGGGTTGTAAACGAGCCGAGTCGAGCCGAGTATTGGTGTGCTCGTGCTCGTGCTCGGCTCGTTTATTAAACGAGTATCAATTGGTGCTCGTGCTCGGCTCGTTTATTATCGAGCGAGCTTTGACCGATCTTGTTCGCGAGTAACTCTCGAGTACACCGGTTTTTATCGAGTATATGGGTACTTAAACAAGTAGTAGGGTGCTCGTACTCGGCTCGTTTATCAGACGAGTATCAAATTGGTGCTCGTGCTCGGCTCGTTTATCATCGAACGAGATTTGACCGAGTATGTTCGCGAGCCGCTCACGAGTGTATCGACTCGTTTACAGCCCTATTTGTGACCTGGTTCACATTAACTTCAAGAGACTATATTATATATAGATATGAAATTGTGTGTTCTTATATTTTTCCATGTCGCACCTCTACACACCTAATGTTCGGTTCCACTCAGCATACTATTACTCAAAACTCTATTTTTGCTTTGGCTTTTAACATCAACCCATCAAGCTGATTAAAGATATATGGTAAATTAGCTACTAATTAGATTGATTAAGAACCAGTTTGGTGAGCTTAATTAATAATCACCACCAAATTAAAGCTCAAGGAATTAAAGTCAAGATCCTTGATATCTCATCTACACATACACATACACATACACATAGTAATCTTTTTATGATATTGTGGTAGGTTGTTATGGGTTTATGTCATTAAATTTGTTGGGAAGCCCAATTTAGCTACACTCCACAAATTAAAAGGCTTTTATGGGGATCCGTACCCAAAACAAATTTCGCCAACATTACAACAGCATCGCAGCGCAGCTTTGTTTGTTTGTTTGTTTTGATTCTCCATCCCACAAAAACACACCTCCGGATTTCAATTTTGTCTTTCACTACACACACAAACACACACAAACACACACAACACTATCATTCATTACCATTCACATGCATGCATTTTGCTCTCTCTTTTGTTCCCTTTCAATTCATTCATAGGATATAAATTCAGCTTTATCTTCAACAATATATATATATATGTCACCTCTTTTATTTTGCTCTGTATGCCATTAATGGGACTTTTCCTATGAAGTAGAACAACTAAACTATCCTAAGGAAAGTATATCCCAATGTAGAAAATCATGTTTAGCTTTTAGGTCTTTTATTGTTTGTTTTTTTTGTAGGGAAATAGTACTAGTTTAGTGTTTGAAAAATAAAGAAAAACTACTACTGTAGGTTGTGACTTGTGAACATGCATGTGACGTGGGCATGCAAATAATAATAGAGTCCACCACCTTATCATGGTCCCTGCAAAACCTGTTGCTTATTGAGGCCAACTGATAGATAGATAGATAGATAGATAGATAGATAGATAGATACCCTATTATTCTTTTCTTCATGACTTGTTTCTATCATTTGTTTTGCCCCTCTCCTCTCCTTTAGAGTTAAGCTAAGAGAGATGGGAACGTGAGCTTGGAGTGAATAATACAGTGACTGACGCATTTCTCGTTTAATTTGTCCCCGACAATGATTGGGGTTCGAGTCTTATTTACTCACAAAATATGTGTGATATCCTTGCCTGTTAGAAAAAAGAAGAAGAAGAAGAAGAAGAATATGATTGCTGATGATGTATTGTGTGTTTTAAAACAAGCTAAGGCGTCTGATTCGATCCAAAAAGATGCTAGTCGATGGGAATATTGAATACATCTTTGATATTTTTGATTTATGTATGTATAATTTCTACGGTTTTCTACCCATCAAATTCTATTTTCTAGATTACTTTGTTTTCTTTTTCTCATTAAATCTTGAATTTTTTTCCCGTGTGTATTTGATATATGATATTGTAATTTTTTCTGCCCTCTCTTTATCTCTTTCCACTATAAGCTAAAAACATATTAGAAAATGACATTTAATATATAGAAATAAAACTAGAAGAATTTATAAATGAATTTACAAGTAAAATTGTAATAATGAATTCTTATGATAACTTAATTTGTGAAATTGGATGTAGTATTTTGGTTGCCGCTCACGATCACCAGTGACATATGTGAATACTAAAATTTCTCCTATAATTTTCACCATAGCAATGTGTCGTTGGGATACCAATTATAAACACCATTTTAATTAATCAAGCAAAGAAAAACCATCAATTACATAAGGAAAACGAGATTAAATTTTCAAGATGTATGAGTGTAGGAATTTTGAAAAATTTTGGTGGCTAAAAATTATAGTTCTCTTTTGACAAATCTAGATTTTTATAATAAGTGTTTGTGTAAAATTGTCTCTTAATATATGGTCCAGTTATAGATATTGTGAAAGTTTTGACTTGTAACTGACGACCCTGTTTGGAGTGGTTTGCAGTTGCCTGTTTTCACTTTTTTTGAAAACTCAAAACTAATTTTTGAAAATCACTTTTTCTGTTTTTCAGTTTTCTGTTGTCAGTTTTCAAAATTAAGCAGGGAACTGTAAGCATAAAAAAAAAAAAAAATCGACTTTAAATTAACTTCCTACAAAGAGTTGAAAAATTTTCAAAACCAAAAACTGACAACTGGCAACCACCCCGAACAGGGCCGTAATATATAACTTAACAAACTAGTTGTAAAAAAATCCTTGTCCCCAAAATATCATTGCCCACCAATATTAGGGCGTTAATGACCCACCCCTAAGTTCAGCTAAGAAAATGGAAGGTTTATCTACATGATTCAAATACCTTAGTCCGTTATGCAAATAACTAGTCTAATCATTTGTAATATCACAACTCTCACATCAAAATATATGTATTTTGATTAGAATTGTGATTAATTTATAAGTATTACAGTGTAACCATATATAAAATTAGCAAGATTTTTCTTTTTTGGGCTTAAGTAACCCCTTTCATAGGCTTATTGGTGGAAATTCAATTGTAGTGATTTATAGTTACATAATCAAATCATTTACAAGTCGAAGTTATGAAAAGCACACGCCTAATTACACGGTGCTGGGATTAATTGGGCCCAATTTGTATTATGTATTGAGTGGGATTTTGTGTAATATCCTAAGAAAACATGAGTAAGTATGGTTTAAAATGGTTTCAATGGTAACATTATTATGCTAAACAAAGGATACATTTCTTTCTGAGAGCCTATTACTAAAGAACTTCACTATTATAGACATAGATTTGGTTCGCTTCAACTGAATGGCTTAATAATATGCTATAAATTGAGAAAAAATATAAATTACTCCAAAATAATTACTTATAACATAACTAAATTAAAATATTAAGACTAAATTAATTATAACATAACTAAATTGAAAGACAAAACAAAAGACTGCCATAGTAGCAGAATATTGTTTATACTCATGTCATGTCGATTATTAAATAATTTGCAGGATGTTTTGTTAGTATTTATGTGAGTTGCGGACTACGAAGCGTCGCCTTGTTTATAGAACGGATGGAGTAAATCTCGAAAATAGTCCAAATGTAATAAGATTTGATTACATACATGTATGTCCAAGCAAGCTTGTCATATACTCCTTCCGTTCTCTAAAGAAGGTGACGCTTGGTAAAATGTGAGTTACGGATTACCAAGCATCATCTTGTTTGTAAAACGGAGAGAGTGTAAATGATAAATGTGTAGGCAGCAGCTATTAGTAGTCTGGGCACAAGGCTAGTATGAGGGCCAGTAGGAATATAAAAAAAGAAAAGCTTAGCTTTGCATCTGCATGCACTTTTGTCAATCACATGCCTGCTGCCTGCCCCCATTCGGTTGCAGGCCGAGGTTGAGGTATGCAGTAATGTAGTAGGAGATGCCAAAACTCAAAAGCAAGCTAACCACCCTAGCAACCTCGAACCATGAGCTATATATGCAACCATATATATAAATATATATGGTGCCGTTGACATTCTTTTTTATATGTCATGTTCACTAGATCTCGTTACTTCATAATCCTTGTTCCATGTTATGGTGTTAATAATCGAAAAAATAAAAATAAATACTATGAAAACTCAACCAAAAGCTACACTTCGAATCTTTTAGTCTTTACTGCTCTGCTCTGGTATCATATGAAAACATAATCAACTAAATCAAAAGGATATGTTTAGCAAAATTAGTTGTTGCTTTAAATCTTGTTTGGTAGCAGAGAGAAAAAAGAACAAGCTACAGGTTTAAACTGTAGCTTTCACTCAAAATCTAGCTGTCAAGTGAAACCTACTATGATTTCAAAAATCAGCTGTAGCTGTTGCTAAAATCTTGTTTGGTAGTTGGGATAAAAATGAATAAGTTGCAAGTTTCAAGCTGTATCTTTTAAAAGCTAGTTTTTGGTGCCAAACATACCCTAAGTTGATAGTTGGAAACACAATTAATAGTTAGTATCTTTTAATTTATTAACATGCGTAGAATGAAAAATGTTATGTATGTGCCCTATATCTATGTAAAAATTATGGGGCATCACGCACTTTCAACCAAAGAGGGAAAAAAAAACAATTAATTACATTATATGACTTCTTTTTTCCGATTTGATGAGAAAGTAAAATGATGATTATAGGTAATAACGTAAGTACTAGTATTTTAAGCTGCTCATTTTCTTTCATATTTCTTAATACAGTCATATTTATCTAAAACCAACTTAACAGTCTAACGTCCGTTTCCTATTCTTACAGCTTCACATCATGAAATCATACAAGTTCAAAAGTTCCTCCTATAAAAATGAGTGAAGGGGAAGGAGAAATCAAGAAAGATTAACTTCACTCACCAAAAAAAAAAAAAAAAATAAATAAATAAATAAAATAACTTCATTTTAATTTTGAGCATATGTCATCTAGAGTATGTACTTATTGGATTGAAAATATTACTAGTAGCTAATTAGAAGGTGATTTAATTTGAATATAACAAGGGTTTTGCTAACAAATGCCCTAAGGGCAATGGTTAAGGAGCATTAATGCTTCCATATTCATTATTTTTCAACCCACTAACACAACTAACTATGCATGAAAAGTAGTGGAGTTAATTAGACTTTGCGGCACATTGTTAATTAATGAATCTAGTATTTAAATTTAATTTTCGATAATAGTAGTAGCTAATAATAATGCAGCACATACATGTTGTGCCTTGGGAGGTGATACATTTAATGGTTCTTGGAGCATATGGAGCAGTAATATGCATGAAGTGACTAATTCACAATACTGTATGTCCCTCACTAGCAAGTTGCCACTCCTGGTATAAGCACATGGTTAGTGGGTTTAATTTTCAACTTAAAAAAATTGATCTTGTACCTAAGACATATGTCATATTTGTTTCCAAGATTCAAATTAGAGCTGTTTGTGGACTAGACGAATCACTCGGCCTAATCCATTTAATCTTGATAAAAATGGACAGGACAATAATTTTGTAGTACTCTAATTATAAAGGCTATATATTATATGTTAGATTGATTTAAGTTCACTTGTCGGTCTATCATATTCCACGAATATCTAAGTCAAGTTAAGCTTTTAATATCTGGCCCAAATTTGCAATTTGAACCGCTCAAATTCAATACAATATCTTCAAAGTACGTAGTATGTAGTAGGGAAATCCTACTCCTTGATCATGACATGCATCTTCAGATATGTTATTTTTGTCTTTTTTTTGTTGTAACTCTACAATTTTCAACAAATTCAAGAGAAATTGCAAAAAATTCCAACAATTTCCAGTACCAAAATATTCCTTACATAAAGAACATACCCTTCATCAGTAAGTAGAATTCATATGCAAATTGCAACTCACTTAACCGAGTAAATAATCTTACAAGCTTAAAATTGAAAATGTTGAAAATTTGAAGAAAATCTTAATAGACAATCATGAAAACTCGATATTTATTCAATCCTCAAAGGCTGGTTCGAACCGTCACATTTAAGAACTCAGCAAGCCACTATATAAATTAATTTTCTTGAAATACAAACAATAACCCCTAGTAATAAGATTTGCAATAGTACATCATCCTAATGATAGATTTTTTTTATTTTTTGGTTTGTCTTTTTCTTTGAAAGGAACAATTGGTACCATATCATTTCAAAAATTCCTGCAATCAACGATGATAAGTCTTTGAAATATCCTTAAATAAAAAAAAAAAAAAAAAAGGTCATTGGGCTTAAATTGGGTCAGACTCAGACAGGTCCGTTACTCCATTGCGTCCTAACATTTGGGCCGGGTAGTTAACGGGCTAACGACCCACCAATCATTAGGGAACATAAAGAGTTAAATTAAAATTAAAAAAGAGAAAAACAAAAAAACAAAATTGAAGAGGTCGACAAAATATTCTGGAGTTTTCTAGACAGAATCTGCCCCGCATCACCGTAAGCTTGTTTTCAAACTGATCGTTACCATTTTTTTTTTCTTTTTAATATTTCGATTTTTTGTTTTCTAGGTTGTCGATGATGTGAAACAACGGTCGAATGTTCAATTTTGGTGCTAAAATCCAACTACTAAAGGTCAGCAATTTTCATTTCTGTTTTTTTTTTTCGGCTACTGCTCTTGCTTTTTACTGTTCTATTGCTTCTTGCTCTTATGATTTTGCTGATTTTCTTGATCATTTGAGTTATTGAATTTTGTTATGAGATTTGATTGTGTTGGGCATTTGCAATTTTTTTTTTTTTTTCATAGGCGAATAATTTAGCTCTTTCTAATGGTGCCCTGTTCTCTCTGTTTCTTTATTTTAAGAGGAAGGATGTGATTAGTGTTTGTATTTAGTTTTGTGATTATGCCAACAAATGGTTTTTTTTTTTTTTTTTTTTCAATTTATAGGAGGATGGTAATGAAAATACCCTAACCCTCAATACAGCTTAAAGTTAGGTTTATTGCCAGTCCAAATGTCCAATCAATTATAAAATGATATGTTGGTAATCTTGACGGACATCCGTAGTAGTTTTCTACTAGTTGGATATACTAGAGAAAACGTGCTACTATTATTTTGGGGTATGATTAAAATTAGGAAAAATTTCATTTTGGGTGCCTGATGTTAGGCCTAATTGCAATTTGGGTACCTGCATTTTCAATATTCTCATTTTAGGTACCTGAAATTTTAAAAACTGTA
>BSSO01002311.1:0-19738 GCA_030267885.1 Mesembryanthemum crystallinum | reverse complement strand
GTTTTTGGTGATTCATTTGATCACTGCTTACATCATCTATCTTTAGTATTAGAAAAATGTGAGAAAATGAATTTAGTACTTAGTTGGGAAAAGAGTCATTTTATGGTGCAAAGAGGTATTGTTCTTGGCCAAATAGTGTCAGCTGAAGGAATTAGTGTAGATAAGGCCAAAGTTGAAATTATAGAGAAACTTCCACAACCTCAATCATTTAAAGATGTTAGGTCGTTTCTAGGGCATGCTGGATTTTATAGACGATTTATAAAAGATTTTAGTCAAATTGCCCGACCTCTTTGTGTGCTGTTAGCTAAGGATACTCCTTTTTCATTCACTGATGAGTGTGTTCGAGCTTTTGAGAAGCTCAAATCATGTCTTTCCTCTGCTCCTGTTGTTCAGCCACCTCACTATAATTTACCATTTGAGATTATGAGTGATGCTTCAGATTCTGCAGTAGGAGCTGTTTTAGGGCAACGTAAAGAAAAGGTTCCTTATGTAATATATTACGCTAGTAAAACTCTAGATGAGGCTCAAAAGAATTATTCTACTACAGAGAAGGAGTTATTAGCAATTGTTTTTACCCTTGATAAGTTTAGGTCATATATCCTTGGTTATAAGGTAATTGTTTATACTGATCATGCTGCATTATGTTACCTATTTACTAAGAAAGTTGCTAAACAAAGACTTATTAGATGGACACTGTTACTTCATGAATCTGACTTAGAGATTAGAGATAAGAAAGGGAGTGAAAATTTTGTAGCAGATCACTTGGAGTGAAGTTCCTCAACTGCTTGAGGCACGTCGATCATCATGCCTAGAGGGAGGCGGAGGCCTCAAGAGCTATTCAGCAACGAGATGAGGCCAAGGCGATCGCAGCGGGATTAGAGCTCTGAGTCCAAGCACTATCGAAGGAGTTGTCCTTCAAGGTTAACCGTAATGTCGCGCTCAAGATGGAGTTGGGGGTGGCCAAGAAGGCTGGTGCCGAGCGCGAGAAGAAGCACAAGGTGATCCGCCGCGAGAAGCACCGGTTGGAGAAGTGGAATGAAGATCTCCAGGTTAAGGTGGCATGACTTGAGTCTAGTCTGAAGGCCGCTAAAGATAAGGCATCTGGTGTGGATGCCCTGATGACTGATTCTTATAATGTGGGAGTGGATGTCTGCCTACGACGCATGGAGACGGCCATCTCGAAGTATGATCTTGGGGAGCACTAGCATAATCTGTTGATTCGCTACGGGGATTTGGACCAAGTGGAGTTGGCGGCTGCTACTGCTAAGATGACCGCTGTTGAAGTCACTGCCGCGGAGGTAACTGTTGGAGGAGGAGACATGGTTTCTTTGGAGGCGACTCATCCCAGCTCCTCTGTTGGGGTCTCTACCCATGAGGACGCTTAGTTTTATTTGTTGCATAGATCATTCCTTTTTGCGGATTCCAATGGTTGATATGTAATTTCTTTTTGTTGGAGCGATCTTTTTGGACTTATAATTAACTAATTTTGCTTGCACTCTTAACTCTTGTGGCACACATTAATATAGACCTTTATTGTCGATGCTGAATAGTGATGCAAGCTTCTTACTCTTTGTTTGCTTTGTAAACTGTCGTCGTTACTTCCTAGCCCACCGCCCAGCATGGACCAACGCAAATCAGTCTTTATTGTAGAATCTTTCCAAGGGTCAAAGCATTGCCCAGCGCGGACTAGGTGACTTAGTATGCTTTGAACGTTCTTCGTCTGTTTCCACCTAGTTATGGACACAGGTCGGTCTTCCATCCCATTCTTGCCTAGGGTCGCCGCTCGGCCCTGTTAGACAGAACGCTCGGCACTGTGTGAGGAGCGGTCGTCCGCTCCGCGTTAGGGATCCATGGTCGGCGCTCGACCCAGCGTGAGATTGGGCTAGGTCACCTAGTCCATAACTAGGTGGAAACCAACGAAGAACGGTCAAAGCATACTAAGTCACCTACTCCATAACTAAGGGCCGACCAAAGTAGGTCAGTCTTCAATCCGCTTAGAATTTCCTCAGCAACCTAATCCATAACTAGGTGGTGACCATTGGAGAACGGCCCGAACTTAGAATTTTGCTAAGTAACCTAGTCCATAACTAGGGGCTGACCAAAGTAGGTCGGTCTTATTAGACTTAGAGGTTTGCTAAGCTACCTCATCTATAACTAGGCACCGACCAAGGTAGGTCGGTCTTCCATCCGCTTAGAGTTTGGCTACCTACTTCACAACAAGGCACCGACCAAGGTAGGTCGGTCTTCCATCTGCTTAGAGTTTGGCTAAGCTACCTAGTCCATAACTAGGCACCGACCAAGGTGGGTCGATCTTCCATCCGCTTAGAGTTTGGCTAAGCTACCTAGTCCGTAACTAGGTGACGACCAAGGTAGGTCGGTCTTATCGGAGTGAGTCTCCTCTTTCCAAGTAGGGTTCACCATCCATATCACAATGAGACGTATTTGGTCTTCAAAACCTTGGTTACATTTCTTTCATTATGACCCAGGCTTACTTAGCCTCACAACTTTAATTGTGGCACGTAGACCCATACTAAGACTACTCAAAATAGCTTAACAAATGGCGTACAAGCCTTGATTAAAGTAGCACGCAGGCCTACGTACTCCTACTCTTAACCTAAGTAGAATACTTTCTGAGAGTGAGGAATACTCCCCAAGGATCAGCTATATGGGCTTCTCCTACCTTACTCTTCACAACCATGTCATTCATGTAGGCTTTCATGTTCCTTCCCAGCTGGTTGGCAAAGAAGTTGTTGATTAACAGCTGGTACGTAGCCCTTGCGTTCTTTAACCTGAAGGGCAATATAACCCCTTGTCGGTGACGAACGATGTCTTCTCTTGGTTATCTACCTGTAACAGTCCAGCCCAACCACAATCGCAACACAACCCACTACGATGAGAAGTCCCCCAATGGGCCCATAGAAGGGGCCACTTAAGCCCAAAAGGGGAAGGCCTTATTATTTAAGTTGAAGGGTAGAATCACTTATAAACCATTCACAAGCCTTACATTTCTTCGATGTAGGACCTTGAGGTGTTCCCCCACTTAAGAATGCAACGTCCTTGTTGTGCCATGGGCTCTGATTTAGCCCCAGAACCTACCCCTGCTAGGTGGCAGTTGACCTGGGCTCTCCTGGTCCACAGGCTTAACCAACGGTCGCAGGGTTGCTGTGATACCAACTGTAACAGTTCAGCCCAACCACAATCGCAACACAACCCATCACGATGAGAAGTCCCCCAATTGGCCCATAGAAGGGGCCGCTTAAGCCCAAAAGGGAAAAGCCTTATTGTTTAAGTTGAAGGGTGGAACCACTTATGAACCATTCACAAGCCTCACATTTCTTCGATGTGGGACCTTGAGGTGTTACACTACCCATAAAGGCAATTGGTGGTATCCTGAGAAGGCGTCCATTAAGTTTACTAAGGCATGTCCCGCTACAAAGTCGATCAGCTCGGTTCTGGTGAGTTCGGTGACATCCTTACCAATCTTAACCATTTTCTCCTTCTGCTCATCATCCAAGACTATGGGTAGAGGGCCGAATTCATCCCTGGCATCTAGATTGTCAATGACGAAAGCTTCCACTCGAGGCTGCCTCCCAGGATCTCGTCCTTCCTTTCCCTCTCTTTGTTCTCTTGAGGGCTCTCTGCTCAAATTCGTTCCCCCTACATGGTTGGTCTTAGTGCCGTGCAATAACATTCTCAAGCTGTTTTCTAATCTCCATAACAATTCTCCTACTTCGCCATTGTCCATCTCAAACTTCATTAAGAGTAGATGAGTGGAGAGCACTGCTCTGAGCTTGTTCAGCGTCGGTCTCCCAATGATCATGTTGTAGGCTGAGGGGGTATCCTAAGTTGACAATCACATTGTGACTTGCTCCACGCTCCCCCACTCTTACAGGAAGTTTGATGGTTCCTACCGGATACACAGTTTGCCCCCCGAACCAGACAATTGGATGGCTCATGGGAGTGACGTCATTCTTTGAGTAGCTGAGTTGCTTGAGGCAACTAAGCATGATGATGTCGGCTGAACTTCCACTATCAATGAGGATCCTTTTCACTTTCAAGTTAGCCACCTTCACGTCGACCAGTAGGGGATCGTCATGTGATGCTTGTATGGGATGTCGATCCTTATTGCTGATCGCCATTGTTGGCATTGGTTGTTGCTCACCCATGTCTATCGATTCTGGGTTCCTCAGACTTCTGATGTGGGTCTTTCTTGCTTGGAGGTTCGGCCCGCCTCTAGCAATTCCCCCTGAGATGACCGCCACCACTCCTCTTGTGATGCGATCTTTCTCCTTATATTTCCCTTAACGACTACCCTCTCCACGATACTTGGCCTGTTGATGCTCTCTCTCTTCCCTTTTCAAGAATACGTCCAACTTTCTGCGACCAGCTAACTCATCTAGTGCCTTCTTCATGTCTCGGCACTCTGCCGTACCATGGGCACGCTCATCATGATATTCACACCATTTTTTCTGGTTACGAAACTTCATAGGAGTTTTGATGGGATCGGGCTGTTTCAGCATTGACTGTCCCTTGATCTCCATGAGGATCTCCCTTCTACTTACTCGAAAGCGTTCAGGGTCCATGTTAGCCTCTTGATGTTTCTTTCCTCTCTTGCGGTCATCCCCTCCTGACCATTCATTTGAGCGCCCTAGCTTTCTTAGTTCTCTCCCATCCGCACAAATCTTAGTAGCTTAGATATGTTTCTCAGCTCGGCTCAAAACTCCGGCTAGAGAGCTTACATTGTCCTCCACTAGAAAAAATTTGAAGCGAGTGCTCTTCAACCCCTTCATCAGAGCAGCCATCGCCACACTCTCTGGAAGGTCAGGGATGAGCAAGGCTTCCGAGGTGAAATGTTTCAAGTAGTCCTTCAAAGATTCATCATCCTTTTTCCCTACCCCATGAGGTTCCAGCTTGTTTTCCTCTGACGTTTACTTGTCGCAAAATGGCTAGTAAACATCTTCGACAACTGGTCGAAGGTCGATATACTTCCTGGAGGAAGGATGTTGAACCAACTTTAAGCTAGCCCCTTGAGCGTGGTTGGGAAGTACTTGCACCACATGGCGTCTGAGTTGGTCTGAATGCACATTGGGCATTGTACGCTGCTAAATGATTATCTGGGTCACTGGTGCCGTCATACGGATCAATGGTGGAAATTTTGACCTTCCCAGGGTTTAGAGTGCTCATGATCTCCGCAATGAAGGGCGTCACTACTCTACGACCACTAATGTGCAAAGCCCCAAGGCAGTGAGTTATGCTGTTGGCACTGATCCTTGGTCAGCTTTGTGCACTCTGCTCATTCGTTCGAGGTGGTCACCTCGATCGAGATCAAGAATGATATGGGTCTCTGTGTATTCTGATCCACGATGCGAGGTGTGGATGGAGTACTCATCATCACGTCGACCGACTGATCGAGAGTCACTGACCACCGAGCGCTCGGCTTCCCTTCTTACTTGCTCAAGGTGCATTCGAGCCAAGATCACTTGTCGAGCATCAAACCGCCATTGGTGTTCTTCCAACCCAAGATGTTGTTGGTTAACTTGATTAGAATGACGCGGCACTTAAGGAGAGTGCTGCCTTGGTGGGTTAGGCACCCTCCTCTAGATGTTTCGGGGATGGCCAACCTTTTTTCTCCCTGGGAGGCGTCCTCTTGGCCTACGCCGGTTCCCCTGCTTATGTACCAAGTTTTCCTCTTGATTGTTGGGATAGACCTGCCTATCTCCATCGACATGTAAGATTTGTTGCTGCCCCTCTCCACCTCTTGACTGTAATTGAGCAAGGAAGTCATTGAGGCTCTTCCTCAATCCGAAATAAAGTTCATGAGTGGCTTTGTGGAAGTTAGCTTGCGTAACAAATTGAGAAGTTATGTTGCGAGTTCCCTCTTGGGTTCTTAGTTGCCCCTGGTTAGCCTGGCTGGTCTCCGGTCTACCATGGGGTTCAGCCTCACTAACAACATCCTCTACATGCACCATCTTATCTTTAGCGTCTTTGCTAACCACAGCGGTAGCGGAGCGAGTTTCGACCATAGAATCGTGCACGTTCCCCACAGACGGCGCCAAAATATTTCGGGCTCTTTTTGGGGGTGGCCACGAGATGATCGGCGGAACGCGGACGACAATGGGTCGAGGTCGCTCCTCTGTACTTCAGGATGGTTGATCGGCGGTCGGCGGTCGGCTACCTGCAAAACAGAGACTGCTCCCCGGGCAGACCGGGGAGTAGCCCATCCGACGCTCAAGTTAGATTGATCGGGTCGAAAGGGTGTCGGAGAGGGATTTGGCTCTCTGACAGATCTTCCTTGAATAAGAGAGAGAAATATTTTGGTGATGTCAGATGATGTGATTTGTCAGTGCAAATTCCAAGAAAAAGATCATACCTAATGTGATAAATGCAGGGTAGTTATAGAGGTAGGGCGTACTATTACCAACTCCAAGGCTCGTTTAGCTCTCCACTCACCATTAGATAAATTGGTCCTTAGCTGGAGCTCAATTAAATTGGGGCCACTCTAAGCCCTATTTTTATCTAAACATCTACCATTTAGCGGTGGTAATTGTAAATTTTTTTTTTTTTTTGTTATCGTAAAATTTTTAATATAACGGATAGATTAAGTGTTTCAATGACTACTACTTAATGATGACCATTGTAAAATTTTTGTGTAATTAAAAGGATTTTTGGCCGGGAACTACCTTATGTTTGCTACTTTTGCGAAAAACTACCTTTTATGTGTTTTTTTTTTTCAAAAAACTACCTTTACTTTTGCAAAACCTTGCAAAAGACTACCAGATGACGGATTGGGAGCTAACGCTGTTAACCGAGGCCATTTGTTTGTGTGAGTTGCCCATTATACCCTCATTTTGACACACTCCCTCTCACGTGTTCTCTTTCAATTCCTCCCTCTTCATTTACTTTCATCTTCTACCATTTTCACAGTGGCTTTGATCTTCACCCACCACTGCACGTCACACACACACACTCTCTCTCTCTCTCTCTCTTCGCTGTAGCTCTCTCTCTCCTCACATTAGCTTTCTCTCTCTTCAATTTACTTCTCCACCATGGTACATAGCTGTTGCTTTTGCTGCTATGGAGGTCCCACTCTGTCGAAGCTCACATCACCGAATTATCACCTGAAGCATTGAACATCAAAATATTCGATTTTTTTGGGTGGAGAAGCATATTCAGGTACTTTAACTATACCTTTAGTGTAAGCTTTCTTGTTTTGGTAGAGAATCTGTTATGGATTTGCCCCCACCCCCATTCATATGCTGTAAGCCCTAATTTTTTAATTGAATTGGGAAATGTGTGTGAATTAACCCTAATTGTTTATTAAGAACTGATTATTGTAATTGATTGGTTATTATGTCCAAAAATTGAAAAAAATTCCCCATCTTTTATATGTCAGGATGTCAAGTGGGGTGAATTTTCCGAGATATCGAGGTGGCTCAATTAGTGTGAGATTTTATTATGATGGAAAATTTGTCAAGAAAAGCATAATACTAAGTATGTTAATAGGAAGATGTACATGAAGCTAGATGCGTGTTTGGAACATTGGGGTTATTTTGAGCTAGTGTATATAGTGAAGCATGAGGTTAAGTTGAAGGGGGAATTTAAGATGTTTTATAGGAAGTATGGGAGGTCTTTGACAACTGGGAAAACTGAAATTAAGAATGATGATGATGCAAAGGATATTTTGGTAACAAAGGATGGATATAATTTTGTGAATATATATGTTATTCAAGGGGAGGAAATCAGTGGGGGGAATGAGGTTGGTGCAGTTGATTTTGAGGATGGTGGGCCAAGTGGCAATGATGGCGGTCCAAACAATAGTCCAAATGCAACACAAGCCCAAAAATAGCCTATGTCGTCAATGAGGACAATCCCAAGGACAAAAAATCCCAACTACTTAGCAAACCAATCCCCCCTACATCAGACTCTACCTTATAGCCTGTCCTCAGAGGAAGTCCAAGGAGAAAAACCCTAAATTTCTCAACTGCATTAACAGCCCTTCCTGCTACAATGAACCGCCCTTCCTGCTACAATGAACCCCCTTATTGCAGCCACATCTTCTTCAATTACAGAACATAACCAAGCAGTACTCCAAGCTTTGCTGCAAAACCAAACAAAAGAGAGGCCTGATAAGTTACCTTTTAGAAAAGGTGGGTTGGTTGATGGGGATTCAGATGAGGAGGAAGCTGGTGATGTTCCAGTTGTAGAGGAGGAGTTTGATGACCAAGAGGAGGAAGGAGATCTGTTTTCCCAAGATGCAGGTAAGGGTTTGCTAGCATCAGTTCAATCCCAATTTCCAACAAGCCAAGCTATTACTCCAATAGTAGAAGGTAGGGCAGATCCAATAGGAGATCAAGACTCTGAGGATAAATCTTATCAGGTGAGTGACAGCGAGGGGGAGGATGAGACTGATTCAGATGAAGGAGATGAGTTTGATGATGAAGACTTCAATCTTGATAGGGAGGAGCAATTTGATGATGACAGTGATGATCTTAGGAGCTTAGATGGTTCAGATGAGGAAGGAGATTATGCTCCAACATTCAACCCGGATGTTGATTTCAAGAAGCCAATCAACTTGGTCAAGGGGTTGAAATTCCCATCAAACAAGGTCTTTAGGAGGGCTTTAAGACACCACATTATAGAGAACAACTACAACTATTACTTTCTCCATAATGGTCACAACAGAATAACTGTATTCTGTAGACATAGGTGTAAGTGCCCCTGGAAAAAAGGAAGGTTAGTTGAATGCAAGTGTGACAGCCCTGAGAAGTGTATGTTTAGGATACATGGCAGAAAGTTGAAGCAAGAAGAGACATTTCAGTTGAAAAGCTTGAATTTGAGGCATACTTTTACCTATGTGGATGCCAATCCAAAGCTGACTTCTCAGTTCTTGGCAAAGAAGTATCTTGAGCATTTTAGAGCTGATCCACACTGGAAAATGTCTGCTTCCAAACAACAAATCGAGAGGGATTATGGGGTTGATGTGAATTACTACAAGAGATATTATGCAAAAGCTAGAGCTCTGTTCATGATACAAGGGAGTGCAAGTGAGCAATATGCTAGGGTGTGGGATTATGTAGCTACCATCAAGAAATATAACCAGGGTTCATCAGCATATGTGGCAGTTCAGGGTATTGAGAGACCACCACCAGTTTTCCAAAGGGTGTATATTTGCTTCGAGGGTTGTAAGCAAGATTTTGTTAATGGGTGTAGGCCTATATTTGGGGTTGATGGCTGTCATTTAAAGGGCCCTTACCCAGGTCAATGTCTCATAGCTGTGACCAAAGATGGGAATAACAACATGTTCCCAATAGCATGGGCAGTTGTTGAAGTTGAGAATACAGAGTCATGGTCATGGTTTCTAGACTTGTTGATGAAGGATATTGGCAGTGGAGGTGAGCATGGATGGACTATGTCAGATAGGCAGAAGGTAAGCATGTTGATTTATTGAATCAATATTGTGTAGTGCACTTATTACAATTTTTTTTTTTCCCAACTAATATTGTTTGCATATCAATTGCAGGGACTTTTGGAGGCATTTAGGAATGTATGCCCAGAAGCTGACATCAGATTCTGTGTCAGACACATATGGGCTAACTTCAAAGTCCAATTTCCTGGTCAAGCATTCAAGCAATTGTTTTGGACAGCTACAAGGGCATATTTGAAGGTACATCTATTGTGTTATATGTTCTGTTACAAACCCTCTCACCTTGACAGCTTCTGTTACAGCCCCCTCCACCTTGATANACAGTGTATACACTAGTTACTAGGTTGTAATCTGATTTATTCCACTTATATCTGTAATTAGGTTGAATTTGATAGAGCTATGGAGAGTATAAGGGATTGAACATAGAAGCATTTAAGTATCTTAAGAAGATCCCCCCTAAACATTGGGCAAGGCATGCTTTCAGTCCTAAAAGCAAGTCAGACATGTTGTTAAACAACATGTGTGAATGCTTTAATAGTGTATTGAAAGAACCAAGAGATCAACCTATCCTCACCCAAATGGAGTGGATGAGGAGGTATGTAATGAAAAGAACTTGTCTTAAGAGGGAGGGGATTAAAAACATGGAAGGGAAAGTGATGCCTGCAGTTCACAAGTACTTTAGATGGGCTGAGTTAGAAGCTAGAAATTGTACCATCCACCAATCTGATACTGATATATTTGAGGTTGATTGCAAAGATGAAAGCTATATAGTTATTCTCAAGGCAAAAACATGTGGATGCTACAAGTGGGATTTAATTGGAATCCCATGTGCCCATGGCTTTGCCTGCATCAAGCTAAAAAGAATCAAGCCAGAGGAATATGTTCATGAGTACTACACTAAATAGAAGTATGTGCAAGTGTATACACCTACAATCAATCCCCTCCCTGGTCCAAAGCACTGGGAGATAACAGAATATGATCCACCAAAGCCTCCTGGTATGAGGAAGATGCCTAGGAGGCCTTCAAACAAAAGGAGAAGGAAAGAGGCAGAGGAGAATGAAGAGAGACTGGTTAAGAGGGGTAAGAAACCTAACAAGTGCAGCAATTGTGGTAATTTGGGCCACAACAAGAAAGGGTGCAAGAACCCACCAAAGCCACTAGCAGATCCTGCCACCAAGTCCAAAGGTGGCAGGCCACCATCTGATGATCCATGGGCAGTTCAAGGCAGAGAGAAGCAGAAGAAGACAAGACTTAAGGTATTACAAATTCATGTTCCTTTTCACTGCCAACTGTCCTTTGTGTGTGTCTTAACAATTTGTTTCT
Organism: Mesembryanthemum crystallinum; assembly: GCA_030267885.1. Taxonomy (NCBI): domain Eukaryota; kingdom Viridiplantae; phylum Streptophyta; class Magnoliopsida; order Caryophyllales; family Aizoaceae; genus Mesembryanthemum; species Mesembryanthemum crystallinum. Next base: position 8,991 of record BSSO01002311.1, on the reverse strand, counting down.
CTGTTTCACCGCAATAGAGAGCTGGTACTGGGGCTGGAACAAGTGCACCAACACAAGGAAGTGGAACTTCTGCAAATGCTGCTGCAGTTGGGACAGTATCAAGCTCAAGTGGTGGTGGACATGATAGCTTGACAGTCACTTCAAGCCAGCCATTAAGCCAACAAGCAAGCCAAACCCCAAGTGTTCTTCACTCATCAGCTGGGAGCACAATTTAGAAGTTAGGATAGACAATTGACTTTGTTATCTACCTTTTAGTAGTGTATTTTGGACAAGTATTGATGGTTAGACAACCAAGTATTTTGTACTTTGATATCATTTTGAAACATGTGGATGTACTTTGAATTTGAAGTTAGACAGTTTACATGAACCACCAATTCAACAGTGTATTTGAGGCATATTTAGTTACCTAAATTTTCACCCCTATTAATGAAATTCGGTTATGAAAATGTTTGATGAATTAGAAACTGTTGGCAAATCATAATATAGCCATTTTCATTCACCTGGAGGTTGTTACAACATCCAAAAGTACAACCACCATCACTTGGGCAAAATGGGAACCCTTAATTCTTTGCTTACATCAACACAACTATAGAAAATAAGCAACTATTGCCCTAACCATAAGGGTTACAATACAGGTGTATAAAGCAATCATCAAGCCTTTGTTCTTCTTTGTTTTCTTCTTCAATGCCTTCACCTCAGCAGCCAAGTTAGTGCTCACTGCCTTCAATTTCTCATTCTCTTCCTTCAACTTTGCCATTTCAACTTCATGTTCAATCTTCAGGTTGTACACCTCCCTCTTCAGCAGTCTTTTCTCTAATAACAGCTCATTGGAGACATCTCTTTGCCAACCGCAAATTCCTTGGTCATACCATCAAAAAAAAGTACAGCCTCTCCTCTCAGTTAACGGATCATAATCAGGGCATGCCATAAATCTTCGGCCTAGGTTTTCCTCAGTCCAGGATATGAGAATAGATAGGCGCAATCCACACTTGCATCTTTTGGGCAAAGGAGAAGAACCACTGGAATTTGACATGTTCACTGCAAATATGGAGGCAAAATTTTCATCAAAGTTAACATTCGACACTTAATTTCAACAATTTCTACCCAATTCACCCAATCAAAAACAAAAATCGAATTTAGCATCTAAAATCTGATGAAAACCCTAAATTGTAAATACAAGGAATAGGAGAATTACACTGTACCTGACGCTAAAAATTTTGAGATTTGAACAAGGGACTTAGAAGTTTGGAGGGCAACGAAAATAGTTGAGAAAACCAGAGAGCTTGATAAGAACTAGAGAGCTTGAGAAAAACTAGAGAGCTTGAAGGGAAGGAGTATACAGGAGGGAGGGAATCTTATAAAGGTTAAGAAATTTTGGAGGGAAAATAAGAGAGAGAGAGAGAGAGAGAGAGAGAGAGAGTCAATAAGAGAGAGAAGGGTTATGTCCTCTCAGTTAATTAGTGGGGGGAAAAAAGTCTTTTTACAGCCTCAGTTAACAGCGTTAGCTCCCAATCGGTCATTTGTAGTCTTTTGCAAGGTTTTGCATAAGTAAAGGGAGTTTTTTGCACAAAAAAAAAAAAAAGAAAAAAAAAAGATATAAAAGATTATTCTTGGCAAAAAGTAGCAAATTCCTAACAAAAAATTCAAATTAAAATGAACACACTTTACCCGTGTTATGTGCTGTGAGCCAGACAAACAAACACACAAGTGAGAAGCAGTGGCGGCGTCTGTGCGTGAGAGAGATAGAGAGATCAGAGAAGTGACATATGGTAACGGCAAGCAAACTGAGCCCAAACTACACCTACACGAAGAAGAAAAATGAGTGACATTTTTTTCATAAAGGAAACCGCCAAATGTGGCGAAGTTTCCATTGCTTTCCCCTGACGTTTTCTTCTTTTGTTTTCTTGTTCTCTCCAAATTCCCAACTATCAATTTCTTCAACTTTCGTTATTCTTAGTTCATAATCACCAATCTCCATTTTGCTCTCAGAGAAAACCCTAGACCAAAATCTCCGGTTGAAATGATGGGTCTTTGGGATTCACTTCTCAATTGGCTTCGCAGGTAAATTCCTTTCCCTCAAGTTTTGATTTCTCTTTTTGGGCAATCTTTTGTTTTTGTTTTGAGTTGAATTCATTTTCTGGGTTTGCGAGCTTTGTTAATTTCAGCTGATAAGTAAAAGGGTGTATTTTTTTTTTTTTTTTTTTTTTTTTTTTTTTGAAAATGGTAAGAAGATTACAAGGAGTGGAAATTAAGAGTGCCTCCTCTCGAGGCCTACTCCTAATTTATCATGAACAAGAATTGAATCAAGGACGTCTGTGTGAGAAACATTCCAAGAGAAAGGAAATGAATAAGAGTGAGCCAGATTGGCTACATAATCCGCAGCTCCATTACCCTCTCGGTAGCAGTGAGATGCAAAACTAGGATTGCAAGTTGCCAAGAATCTTCTTTTATCAATAATAATGTTGTGAATCTTCCATGGAATAGAAATCTCCCCCCTCAAGGCTTGAATAACAGTGAGGTTGTCCCCTTCCACATGAATTTTAGAGAGACCGAGATCAAGGGCATGTTTAACACCATTTCTAAGAGCAAGAGCTTCAGCAATCAGGATTTCATCAGTCTTTAGAGGTTCCCCACCAGCAGCAAGAAGAGTCCCATTGGGGTCGCGGATGTCAAACCCTGCAGAAGCTTTTTTGTGGGTAACAGAACCGTCAAAATTAACTTTAACATGGTTAGTGATAGGGGGGTTCCATTTGACTAAGGTTGAATGAGGGGGGGATGGAGAGATGGATGGATGGAGGATGTTGTCCTTAGACCGTCGGTCAGACTGGCATCTAGCATTCCATTCATTATAATTAAATTTAGCTTTAAGAAAGGATCTAGTGGGATTACAATCCTTGTTCCTAAAGATTTTACAGTTTCGTTCTGACCAAAGACTCCAAAGGATAGAGGAAATTTTAGAAAAGGAAATGGAATTTGGGTCAGAGGCATGTAATAAAAGGGTGTATGATAAATTGGCAGTTTTTAGTGTTCATCAGTTATATATATACTCTTTTTGCTGCTTGCTATTCGTCAATTGGCCATTGAGAGGTTCGTTTTTATCACAGATTGATGGTTTATTTGTGATAGGAGTACATCTATGTATGGAATTGCAATATTATCTTGGCTGTCATTTGAACTGTAACACTATACAACACTTTGCTTGTTTTTCTTGAGCTTTTTTCTTATGCTTGATTAAGTATTTGAAACAAAGGATTAAGTATGCGGCCGCCAAATTGAAACTTTTCCATATACATTTTCCTGAGCTAACCAATTTCGAAGCGACAATTATCATGTCAAAGAGAATGGAGGGTATGATTATATAATAGGATATCTTATGTAGTACTTACCATCTAATGAAACTTTTGCAGAAGGAAAAAAAAGATGGCAAGGTTTCGTTAGGTTGATAATTGTGAATACTTCAATGATTTTGCCAATCAGCTTCTTGCTTAAATGGAACATACTGTTAATTGCATTAGCCAAACCCAATTTAAGCGACATCTATCTTCTTTTCTTCCCTTTCCCTTTTCGTATTATCTGTTCAGATATACACACTGTTTAATGTACCTTGATATCAATTTAGTTACCTGCGCCTCCAATGGAGAATCCAATGGAGGATCTCGGATCTCTATCTTGTAACAAGTCATGGATTATGCTTTAGGATTAGAGAAGAAATGCTTCAGACTATTAGGACTTGGTGACATGATGAGATTGGGTTGCTTTATGGGGCAAAGACTCCTTATCTCTCTCCATGTTTTGACAATTTCTGATTACATTAGGAAGTGTAACACAGTAATGTCCAAGAACAGTAAGCTGTATCATGAATAGCAACTTCTTAACCTAGTTTGATTCTGAAACTTTGTTTTTTCTGTCATTTTTGCGATTCAAGGACATTTAGCCAGATTACAACTTAATTGGTCAACAAATTTGTTTCCAACGATGTCTTTGAGGTTTAATTTGATTTGGCTATCTTAACTTTCTTCCACACAGTCACATACGCACAGAAAAAGACAAAAAGTAGAAACGAAAATAGATTCAGTTGAACCTGGACTGTTCATATTATGGTTATTGAAGGCAATATGCCAGTTAAACCCCTCATCTAAGTGGACTCTTTTCCAATGCTTCTCCACCCTCTTTTTTTTTTTTTGGGGGGGGGGGGGGGGGTTTCAAATCAGCTCTTTTCTAGATACTTAGTTCTTTCTGTCATTTCATTGACCATCAGCTGCATGCCAAGATTTTGTGAGAAATGTATGCTCATTAAGTACAAGAAAAAAAAAAAAAAGAATAAAGAAAACTAATGTACATCTGCCAGGATGGTGAAATTTATGACCTCTTGTGCGTAATCTCACCGATCCTAACCAATTGCATGCAAAAGATTGTTTGGTCTTCCTTCCCTATATTTTATCAGTTTCAGCATAGTAGTTGTGCAGTTAGTCTTGGGTTCCTCTTCTAATCTGATCTGGCCACATCAAGTAGCCATTTCGCCAACTGTTGATTTATCCTAGTCTTAGATGATTTTAGTCAGTAGATGCAATGCATGTTTCTAGATTCTCATAATAAATCCAACTGTATCTATATGTCATCAATATACACCTATAGTCGGACTCGGTGATGTATTTATATACCCTCTCTCTTTTTCCCCTCCCCCTTCTCGCCCTCTTCCTTCACATTGCGACCTTTAATCTGCTTTTTGTTTGGGGCCTTTAAATATATGCAATATTTTGTTGGTAGATAGTTGTCTACTTTAGCCTGCAATATTTCTTCATGACTTCCTGTATTCTCTGGTCAGCTTGTTTTTCAAGCAGGAAATGGAGCTTTCCCTGGTTGGCCTTCAAAATGCAGGGAAAACATCTCTTGTTGGCGCAATTTCTGTAAGTTATGATTTAACTTTTTGCATATACCTTTGTTTGTCTGTTCTCTATGATTCTCTTGACCACTGTCTTTTTGTTGTATTTCACAGAATGGTGGATACACAGAAGACATGATTCCAACTGTAGGTACCTTCTTAACAATTGAAATCTGACTGGAGATATTACCCTCTTTTACCAATAATTGCTCACATTGTAAAACCAGGTGGGATTTAATATGCGCAAAGTTACAAAGGGAAATGTGACTATAAAACTCTGGGACCTGGGAGGGCAGAAGAGGTTTCGCTCAATGTGGGAGCGTTATTGTCGTGGTGTCTCAGCAATTGTGTAATCCCTCTCACTAATAGACTCTTTGCACATCATTTATTTGGTTTTTTAATTTTATAACAGCTAGTTCTTGTGGGATAACCAATACAGTAGGACTTTGAAGTTCAGTTAAGTTTTACATTTGACATGCTCTTTTATCTAAGTTATCTTGCTGTCATTTCACCAAGGACAAGGAAACATCCCTGATTAAGTAGCACTTATTTGCCCAGTGTCTAAAAGTTATGTTCATTGTTTCACTAACTTTTACCTCGAGACTCTTTTTTTCTCTTCCATCACCCCGACTAATCGTTGCAACTTTCCATGGATATATACATGTACATAGTAAACAATGAGGGTGTATTAGTTGTGAAACTTGTATACATTATTGGTTGTGGAGGTGCATTTTGCTTCATTAACAAGCGAGGGATTGGGGCCTGGGGGTTCAATCGTTGTGCTGCGAATTCAAATTCTTGAATGGTAGCGTTTCTAGTTTTGTACCTTAGCCCCTTTTCTTTTGCATGATTGCTTCACCCTCTCTATTCTGTAATCTATCTGCCAATGGGTTCTCATGGATTTCCTTAGTTTTCAACCTTTTGTGGAAGTTACTTGTGTGATCATAAGGACCTACTCAACTGTTTTCAATGTAAACTGAAACCTAAATGTGTCATGTGTGGCAGTCTGCACTGCATTTAGCATTTGGTGAACCTTGCTTAAAATAGTTTTGAATTGTAGTGTTGTATGATACATATATGAAGCATTCTTCAAGGCAGTCTTCCTCCAGTTTTTCTGCAACAAAAGGTTAGCATGATAACCGACTTGATGTGGGATCTTAATGTCTCAGCTTGTACCTGGTTGCGGAAGTTAGGATATTTAGGAAGATGAAATATTGCCGATTCATGATATTCTGGGGCCTGGAGCTTTCTTCATTGCCATCTCATATCTCCTCTTGTCAAATGTCAAATGCAGTTATGTAGTAGATGCTGCTGATAGAGACAGTATTCCCATATCCCGGAGTGAGCTGCATGAACTTTTGGAAAAGCCATCCTTAAATGCTATCCCTTTGCTTATTCTGGGTAATAAAATTGACAAGTCTGAAGCTCTTACACAACAAGCACTAATGGATCAGCTGTGAGTTCATACCTTCTAACAATTACTGTAATTCTTGTTATATTTAGTCATTCTACTCAGGTTTTTGCACTTTATTGATTTGTGCTTTGTTAATGCTTCTTATGTCCTACGGTTGGTTTCTGTTTGTTTGCTTTGTCACAGAGACGTACAATCAATTAGTGACAGGGAGGTGTGCTGTTATATGATCTCATGCAAAGACTCAGTAAACATAGATAGTGTCATCGATTGGCTTATCAAGCATTCCAAAATAGCAAAATGATCCAATACAGATTCATGTTTTACCATGTTTGATGAAATTCAAGGACGATGCAGCGAGCCAATACATGATTGATGTCAATGTTATAACTCTCTTGAGTTTTAAGGCTGGCATTTGCCTGGAGAGAGTGTTGATTCTTCATGTTTGTTGATCGAACAGTGTTGTATAATTCTCCGAGCTATTTAGTGTCATTTCTTTTTAACAAATTTCTTCTTAAGCCGATCTTGCTTTCCCATTGTCCTCTGCCTCAGTATCTTTTTTCAAGGTGGTCGTGGTCTCTTTTTTTTTCCTTTTTTTTTCCCCTCTTCCTCTCTCTTTGTTATTTGGAATTTTTTAACTTTTTTGATGAAAAAGAAAAGTAAAATTTTAACCTTAGATACTCGGGTTTTGATGCAAACTTTTTTGAGGACTTGAGTATATTCTCACTTTGAGTACTTGATATTTCAAAAATGGAAATTTTCATTTTTGGTACCTGACGTTAGGCCTAATTGTAATTTAGGTACCTGTCTTTTTGATATTCTCATTTCGGGTACCTGAAATTTTAAAAGCTTTATCATTTTGGGTTATTTCACTAACGGCATTAAAAACTCCGTTAACATGCTAATGTGTTATCAATCAAAAAATATTCTAAAAAATCCCAAAATGTTGTAGAAAATTCTAAATAACTAAAAATAAATATTTCATAACTTTTGAATTTGTTTTGGTAATTTTTAGAATTGTTTTAAGAATATTTTGCTTAATGACATGTCATCATTTTAACGGATTTTTTGACGCAGTTAGTGAAATGTTTCAAAATGAGACCATTTTTTAAATTTCAGGTATCCAAAATGAGAATATTGAAAAGACATGTATCCAAATTGAAATTAGACCTAATGTCGGATACCCAAAATAAAATTTATCCTTCAAAAATTGATAATACTTTCGTTCATATCTTTAGGGACATTTATTTAGATGAAATAGCTATGACAATGAAATGAGCATTTGCAGTAGTACACGTGCTCATGGCTAATTGTTGTTAGTTGTAACATAATCTGTTCTAATCATTTGTTCTTTTCATCACTACTTTACCTTGCTAAAATGAAGTATTACATTGCAATTACAATTACCTTCAAGTACACGAAACTTATTTTCTTATATGATGTGTTATATGCGCCTAAAATCTCATGTATTTTTACGATCCGTTCTACTAACTAATGATGTGAAAAGGTTATCAACAATTAGACATTCTTTTTAATCTCATTATGTCTTCTCTCCACATTATAAATCTCTGCACTTGCTACTCCAAATGCCTCATTCACAACAATCATCATGCCTCAAGCATCATGCCTCAAGCGGCAGTTGGGCTGGTCAAGTGGAATTTGGTTAAAGTCACTTTGATTTAGGGTCATTGCATATTCGGATTATTTCGGGTTATAAGGTTATTTTGGTCGGGTTGATCCAATTTAATTAACTTAGGCCCTATTTGGGGTGGTTGGCAATTGTCAGTTTTCAGTTTTTTTGGAAACTCAAAACCAATTTTTCGAAATCACTTTTTTTGGTTTTCAATTTTCTGTTGAAAATTAAGTAGGGAATTGTAAGCACAAAAAAATTCAGCTTTTAATTAAATTTCTACAAAAAGTTGAAAATTTTTCAAAACCAAAAATTGGCAACTGGCAACCATCCCGAACAGGCCTTAGGTTGCGTTAATTTGAGCTTTGTATCAATTTGGTTAGGGTGAGTTTAGATTTTGGTTGATTCAAGTTTCATATAAAATTGAAATTTAGGTCATCAAGATCAACTTAGTTTAGGTTTCAAAACTTAAAGAGTAAACATGGTGTGAAGTTAGTCATGGCCAAATGGGTGGTTCAACTTGGCCTAGCACAACTCAACTTGTTGGTCACATTCGTCTAACGGTTGGTCGACCAACTTGGGCGGCTTAGATTAAGGGCTACACTTTGTTGGTGTTGATGGGTGAATGACTTAAGCTTTGCCCAACTTGCTGGTTGATTCTGACTTGACCCACGCCTTCAAGCTTAACTCGACCGACTTGCTCTGCTAGATTAGATGAAAAATAACTAGTTTTAAGGAAGGTTGAGCAGTTGCATTATGATATTGGTAGGCGCAAATACTTGCTTAGACCTGGGTGTGGGCAACACTGCCCGCACCTGTGATAGTTCACAAATCATATATAGAAGGTACATAAAATATTATCCAATAATTCATAAATCATGAGCTAAAGGTTCATACATAATACTATCTGATAGTTCATCATAAATTCAAGATTCATAAGTTAAAATCTAACCCTTTATAAGATTAAAAATGTTCTATAACAAATATACTAAAGTACAGAAAAATAAATGAGCTAAAAATAAATATGCTAGCAATTTCTTCTTTTGTGTTTACACATGGTTTTGGTTT
>BSSO01002310.1:0-19742 GCA_030267885.1 Mesembryanthemum crystallinum | reverse complement strand
CAACAACAAAGTATTTGACAGGCCTTTCCCTTATAAATCGATCCATCCACCATTGTCAGACCTCCAAAAAATTTCTTCAAATTTATAAGAGGAGTGTTTGTCAAATACCTAACAGTTGTGTAATTAAGGTTAAGTAAGGGTATATCAGTCATTTTACAGTGCCCCCATACATTAACTAAGTCAAATAGTCAAAAAAATCTAACGGAAAAGGAGTTCCGTCAACCATTAGGGTACACAAAACGTTAAAGTCTAAGTTTAGGGGTACGAAAAATGTTAAAATCAAAGTTCAGGGGTACCAATGGCATTATTGAAAAAGCGTGGACACCACTGGCATTAGGCCAAAGTTCAGGGGTACCACAGGAAATTTCCGTAAAAAATAAAAGGGAAATTTTATGTGAGAGATTAAAGTAATAGAGAGATATTATTGTGAGAGAATAAAATAATAGAAAGAATGAGAGTGATTGGAGAGAGAGTGTGTGATTGGAGAGAGAGCGTATTCTTTTTATTGTATTTATGAGTTAGTGGAGGGGTATTATAGAAAAGTTATGGGATTCTGTGGGTTTTGAAAGCTAATTTTGGGACAAAAAATATGGTGTTTTTGAAAGCTAATTGCGGGACGGAGTGAGTATACGATATATACAGGAGAGTACACTTAACATGTACAGTACCATGTACAATAATAATATTCCCTCTTAAAACATAGAGTAACAGTACAATCAAACCCAGGGTTTAACGAGTCCAATTACATCCGCAAATCCAACAAACCGCCTTTCTCTCTCACACACTCACACTCTCTCTCCTCTCTCTCTCTCTCCTCTCACAGAGACAAGAGAACCAGAAGAACATCCTAAACCCCACAAAATAAGACCACAACAACAACAACAACAAACTAAAATCTCTCCAGAATAAGAAAGCAATCCAAATAAATTGATTGATTTTATTTCTTGAAGCGGATTATCAGGAGCCCAAAATTCGATTTCTTCCCCCTTTTTCTTCTTCTGACACTCAGATTCTATAAGCAAGCAGAATCGCGTTGATAGACCGTGGATTTTCTGAATCACACAATCTGCTCTCTCTCTCTCTCTCTCACTTTCTCTCTCTTACTTTCTCTCTCTACTTCTCTCTCTAGAGCTGCTCATTGCGTGCTTCGTACGGTCTATCAACGCCTTTTCTGCTCTTCATCTCCCTCACAATCCAAACCCTACCTTCCCAAATTTTGCTCAATTTTCTTACTGTTTGTTTGTTGAATTCGAAATGGTAGAGTAGAGTAGAATAATTTGTTGTTGTTGTTGTTGATGTGTGCTATTTGATAATTTGTTGTTGTTGTTGTTGATTTCTGTATTTATTTTCAAGTGGCAATATTAATGGAGGGTGGAAATAATGATAAGGGTTCCGATGATTCGAGGCCGACGTATTGGCTTGACGCTTGCGAGGAAGACGACGACATCATCCCCTGCGATCTCATCGGCGATTTCGTTGCTGATTTTGGGAATGTCGACGGCGTCGTTTCGAATCACAACGGAATCGTCGATGATGATAACAGCTTGTTTGGTGGTATCGATCAAATTCTCAACAGCATCAAAAATGGCGCCGGTTTGCCTTGTGATAGTAATAATAATAACGGTATGGACATTACTACTCCTACTGAGATTACTAGTAGTACTGGTATCTGTGAAATTCAAGTTGAGAACCCTGTTGCTATGCCTATGAATTGTGATATTGAAGTTCAAAACCCACTTAATGATGGGAATTTGGACATTGATGATGATGGGACTAATGGGAATTTGTCAGTAGTAGGGCCTTGTGATCAAAAGAATGATTTTTTTGATCCTGAAAAACCAAACAGAGCCTCCAAGATTGGAAATTTTGACGAGGGTTGTAAGGCTGACAGTGGCTGGGGTAGTGAAGAAAGAAGTGGCAAAAGGGCTCGTCTTAGTAGCGGTTATAGTGATGAGAGATCTTATTCAAGTCGAGGGGAGAGTCGTAGTAGGGATTTGGGGAGTAGTGGAAGGAAGAGGGACCGGGAATGGGATGAAAATGGGAGGAGGGATAGAGACAGAGATAGGGACTTGAGTAGTAGGAGAAGAGAGCACTATAGTGGCAGAAGAGAGAGTCGGGATAGGGAGTGGAGAGAGAAAGAAGCAAAGGGTTACTGGGAAAGGGAAAGGCCGGGGTCTAAGGAAATTGTGTTTCGTGCGGGTTTGTTTGAAGCTGACCGAAATAAAGATGGGATCAAGGTAGTATCTGAGAAGAACCAGGAATGTAATGGGAAGATGGAGAGGAACGAGGAGAAAAGTAGGAAGAAGAATGTGGAGGAGCAGGCACGACAGTATCAGTTGGATGTCCTTGAGCAAGCTAAGCAAAATAATACTATTGCTTTTTTGGAAACTGGAGCTGGGAAAACGCTAATAGCTGTCCTACTCATCAAAAGCATTTGCAATAGATTGCAACAGCAAAACAAGAAAGGCCTTGCTGTATTTCTTGTTCCTAAGGTTCCGCTGGTTTATCAGGTGAGCTAAACTAGTTGGCTCGTTTATGGTTGTCTGATGGTTGTAACTGTGGTGTCTAAGATGAAGTTGTGTTCTTTTCGAATTTACAGCAAGCAGAAGTTATACGTGAGCAAACGGGTTACAATGTAGGCCATTACTGTGGTGAAATGGGTCAAGATTTCTGGGACACTCGAAGGTGGCAGCGTGAGTTTGATACTAAGCAGGTAACTCTTTAATATGCCTTTTGTTCTCAATGGCTGGTTGATCATGTTAGCCGTGCAAATTTATAGTAAAATTTATAGGAAACTGTTGGTCTGTTCTCAAGATGTAGTTTTGATCTATTAGGTTAAAAATTGGAAATATTTATAACATTTCATGGTGTATAGTGGTTCCTTGAAATGGCGCTAGATAGTTTCTTTGACTCTAATTCAGTTTATTCTTTTCTATGAATCTTCGTGGCAGTACGTAAAGCTGTTTACTTTCGCCTGCTCACATTGTTGGTCACTAAATTTTGTAGTGCGCATGCATCTCATGTGTTCCTACTGTGAGAGGTCTAAGGTTCATGAGCCTATTGTTGTACGACGTGGTTTCGGTTTTCTACTCTTCTTCATCTGTTTGAATCCTTAGTGAGGGCTTTTCTATGTGATCATTTGAACTATATACTTTTTACCTATACGAACAGAAGATTCTAGATTTTCTTGTGCTCTCTTATTTACCTGTTGCCAGACGCCTCTTGAAATGCCTGCCTGTTTGACATGTGTATGGATTTGGGTAGCGATTATTATCATTAGCAGATGTGTTCTAGCTTGGTTTGTTCCGCTATGCTAGCTAAGTGTTAAGGTAGCTGTGTAAAATTGGGAGGCAAACCAGAGGCTGAATATTGAAATATTTAATAGTCAGGCAGTAAACATTCTGCCTATCAATTTCCCANAAGCAAAGGATTATCTGTGTCAGTGCAGGCCTGGAATTATTATACTCTTCTTTGATCTGCGAAATTGGATTTAGTATGCTACCTATGGAAAAAAAACAGAAATAGTAAGTCAATCCATTAGCTTAGATAATTGAGTGATTTATTCCTTTAGATTTGCTCGGTAGATGGTAGAGTGGAAGACAACTGGAAACAATAAAGGAGTATGAATTCGAACAAAGGGGGTAGGGCAAAAAAAAAAAAATGGCCAAGTAAGTATAAATTAATTATCAACTTGTCGTTAGGACCCACAAAAATACGAATTCGGTCATTTGAGGAGTTGAAACTTGATAGGTCGTTGAAGATTTAGTTTTTTTGGGTCTATGTGCTGTTTTATCTCAACATTTACACGAAGATGTTACTGGTGGTTCACAATTTATATGATTATGTCCCAGGAGCTAAAAGATACCAAGTTGTTGCTGATGGCTCGCAAAAATACCATTTTGGTCATTATCAGGAAAGTATATGCCGAGGAAACAGGAATCTGAAATAACATCATACTCCCTCCGTCCAACTCAAACATTGTCAAACCGTTTTTGGTGTGGAGTTTAAGGAGTTAAAGTTTGCCTCTTTTGCCCTTGAAATTGTTAGAGTATTATATTGTGTGTGAGAGAGGGAGAGGAGATAGAGAGATATAGAGTGGGGATTAAAATAATCATAGGGAAAATAGATATAGGAGTATTTAATTGGTAGTGAGAGGAGAGATAGAAATATCTAATTGATAGTGGGAGGAGAGATAGAAATATTTAATTGATAGTAGGAAGTAAAAGAGGGATAATGTGGGAAGTTTAAAGGGGAAAATGGGGTTTGGAAACGTTTGAATGGGACAAAGATTTTGTTGCTTTGGAAACGTTTGAGTGGGACGAAGGGAGTATTTAAGAAAAATTTAGTTGTATGTAAGCTCTCCAAGACTCCAACAAACACAATGTTCAGATGTTCCTCTTGTCAAAGTTAATACTGTTTTGCGTTGCCATGTTTTTGAACCCAACAAGGTATTCTCTTGTCCTCTGACCCTTCTTTGCCAAATGATGCGGCAGCTATATAACACGTATAGTGAAATTTCATTAGTCTTGATGTTAGTTTGACATATTAATGTTTACAGAAAATGCTGAAGGAAAGGTGAGATTAACTGGCTTGAGTTGAAACTTCATGCATTTTTGGAATATTTATAGGTTTTTCTTTCTTTGGTGCTTATGATTAAGTATATACTTTTAAGATCTTTATCTGCAAATTTGTACAACTTTGCATGTTCAATTGGTGCAAGAGTTGCCTTCTTCTTTTATATCCTTTGATTTGACTGTTCTTGCATGTGTGGTGTGTGTCTTGGTAAATACATATCAACATAGTGAATTAGTGATCAATGGGTTCAAAGCTTTGAAGCAGTGTATATCATAAGTGCTGGTTTAAACATTTGCAGTATTCACTCATGTATGTACTAGAGGTTTGATATTGAGTACATTGTGTAGCCTCAACAGCCTTATGGAAGTGTTCTCAATGCTTTGTGCTGTTTAAATCATTTTTCTTGGGTATTGGATATTTGGATGTTTACCTTGATAACAGTGCAGAATTTTCTTCCTTCCTGCAGGTTTTGGTTATGACTGCACAAATATTGTTGAACATTCTTAGGCATAGCATAATAAAGATGGAATGTATACACCTCCTTATTTTGGATGAGTGTCACCATGCTGTCAAGAAACATCCTTATTCATTGGTCATGTCTGAATTCTATCACACGACACCGAAGGAGAAGAGACCTACTGTTTTTGGAATGACTGCTTCCCCTGTTAATCTGAAGGGTATGCACCTAACACCAATGTTTCTTCTGGTTGATGATTTCTGAAATAACTGTGTCTTTGTCCCATGTCCAATACTGAGCATTGTCCCTCGTACCTCTATTATATTATATTGGTTTTTTTACTATATTATATTGTATGCTGATGCTGCTTAACATGTTGACCATTTTAATGATCGACTAGGTGTTTCCAGCCAAGTTGACTGTGCAATCAAGATACGAAATCTAGAGACCAAGCTGGACTCCATAGTTTGTACAATAAAAGACCGTAAAGAGCTGGAGAAACATGTTCCGACGCCGTCAGAAATCGTGGTGGAGTACGACAAAGCAGCGACAATGTGGTCTCTTCATGAACAAATTAAACAGATGGAGCTAGCAGTTGAAGAAGCTGCGCGCGCGAGTTCTAGAAAAAGCAAATGGCAGTTTATGGGAGCTAGAGATGCAGGAGCCAAGGAAGAGCTACGTCAAGTCTATGGTGTCTCAGAAAGAACTGAAAGTGATGGTGCTGCTAATTTGACTCAAAAATTAAGGGCCATCAACTATGCACTTAGTGAATTGGGACAGTGGTGTGCTTACAAGGTTTCATTGATTTTCAATTTACAAGCATTTGTCGTTGGTGTTTTTATTCTTGGTTATCTAAGTAACTACTATCCCTGGCCTGATAATGTCATCTGCAGGTTGCACAATCTTTTTTAGTAGCCTTACAAAATGATGAGAGGGCAAACTACCAGCTTGATGTCAAATTTCAAGAATCCTATTTAAGCAAAGTTGTTGCACTCTTACAGTGCCAACTATCAGAGGGAGCTGCCTCTAATAAAGATGGAAATGGTACGAAAGAAGATAGTAGCTGCCCCCAAGATAGTAATGCCGATGAGATTGAAGAGGGAGAGCTTCCTGATTGTCATGGTTAGTATTGTCATCGTTGATTCAGGCGGGCACCTCTTTTGCCTTCTTGTTTCTCTTATTTTCCTTCCTTAACTACTTTATTGAGTGACAATGCGGCTCATTTGGTGTTTACAATATTCTGGTAGCTTGATCTGTTAGTGTTTGCTGTCATGGCTTTGTTAGAGGAGCATGAAATATATTTGATGATCATATTACTCGTTGTGTTATTTGATATATATCACTGAATATTTCCCTGATATGTTGAAAATTTCTTGCTCATTATAGCAAGTTATATCTTTTCTCATGATCTCTATGCAGGAGGTCTACACACAATTGCAAAGTTTCTTGTTATTAGTAATGAAAAGTGTGTAAAATTTTGTTTGAATAAATTCACATATTTACAAAGTTTCCTAGTTGAATTGATATGTTAACCAATATCCATCTCTGATACATTCCCAGTATCTACCTATTGCCAATTTTGACATTGGAAGATAGAGTGATGTGAACTGCTTAAGATTGAAATTGGGTTTAAGAGGGTAAAAGGTGAGTGACATTAACTTTGCTTGACATTAGTAGCTATTTAATTGTTCTTTTTTGTGAATCTACTTGTGGTATAGTTGTCTCTGGTGGAGAACATGTTGATATCATCATTGGTGCTGCTGTAGCTGATGGAAAGGTCACACCCAAGGTGCAATCACTGATAAAGATACTTATGAGCTATCAGCACACTGAGGACTTTCGTGCCATCATATTTGTTGAGAGAGTTGTTGCCGCTTTGGTTCTTCCGAAGGTTCATTGCACCATAATTAACCTTTCAGTGATTAGTTGTCATGCACCTTTTATGTATAATTTTATGATTCTTTCTTGTTCCTCACAAGCGTGCAGGTTTTTGCTGAGCTTCCATCATTGAGTTTTGTCAAGTGTGCAAGTTTGATTGGGCATAATAATAGTCAGGAGATGCGGACGTCTCAAATGCAGGATACAATTGCCAAATTTCGAGATGGCCGTGTATGTTTTCTGCCTTCCTTTGAGTCATTTATTCTGTGTGATGTATTCTTTCTGCGGGAAGGGTCCAGGGTAAGATATTTGAATATTGTTGCGTGAACTACCTTCTAGTGGTTTTCTTTTGCAGGAACATTTTAGTGTCTTTCTGACCTGACTTAATGCATGCCAAAATTTATTGTGTTCTATCTTTTCTGAAGAAGAAATTCTGCATTTACAGTACGAGGACAATGCTTTCCAGTATGATGTTTAGTGACAGCCCATTATTTTTCTCATGTCATGAATTCATAGAGTTATCTTTTTTATTGTAGGAAAAAATTAAAATCTGAAATTTTTTGATGTTTTGCTACAAAATTTTTGATTGTAAATTTGAAGTAGTTTGCTTGAAGATATCTCTTTAATGCATTTTTTAAGAAAAAATATTAGTCTCAGAGTACAATATATGTTTTTATTTTACTAAGTGAATATAGCATCTTGTTAGTGTATTTGGTAGTTTTATTTTTATTTTTCATTGTCATGGCTTCTTGAGTTTTTGAGCCTATTGATGACAAGCAACCCTGTCTAGCCAGCTGCAAGAAGGCTTAAATAATGGTGAATGAATTTTTTTTAACTTCTTCTAGAAAATACTTTTTTTTTCTTTTTCTTTTTAAGAGGAAATCAAGCTGGTAATGAAACTTTGAACAAAGATCTCATGCTTTTTAATGTTAAGGGGGAAATTCTGGATTTGTCTTGATTAGTATATTGAAGACCACTTGTTGGACCTGTTCAATTGTTTCCAGGTAACTTTGCTAGTTGCCACTAGTGTGGCTGAGGAAGGACTTGATATTCGGCAATGCAATGTGGTTATACGCTTCGATCTTGCAAAAACTGTTTTAGCTTACATTCAATCAAGGGGTCGTGCAAGAAAGCCAGGATCAGACTATCTGTTGATGGTTGAGAGGTACATCTTTTACCTGTTTTGTAATCTCTTCTTCGTCTTAATAAAGTTCTCTTTTATCAGGAAAAAAAGAAAAAGAAGGGAGAGATATACTAAACTCCTACATGTTCTGATTAGGGGTAACGTGTCACATGAAACATTTTTAAAGAATGCGAGGAATAGTGAAGAAACTTTGCGTAGAGAAGCGATTGAAAGGACTGATGTAAGTCATCTCAAGGGTACTTCAAGATTAATGTCGGTGGAAGCTGGCCCTGGTTCAGTGTATCAGGTGGCTTCAACTGGTGCTACTGTGAGCTTGAATTCTGCTGTAGGCCTTGTACATTTTTACTGTTCACAGCTACCCAGCGACAGGTGCAGTTCCTTTTGTTGCTTCTGTGTATTAGTCTGACCTTCTATTACAAAGATCTTTTTATCAGGATGCCAACTTATGCTGTTATATTGCCTGCATCTTTTGTTCAGATATTCAATACTTCGTCCTGAATTTATCATGGAGCGGCATGAGAAGCCAGATGGGGTTACAGAGTATTCTTGCAGGCTTCAACTCCCTTGCAATGCTCCATTTGAAAAGCTTGAGGGCCCAGTTTGCAGTTCAATGCGACTTGCACAGCAGGTTCCATAGCCATTGACCGTAACTTGTACTTTGTATTTTTAATTGTCTCTATTTGATGGCGCCATTCTCAGCTTGTTTCTCTCTGCATGTGATATCAATAAGCAGGCTGTTTGTCTGGCTGCTTGCAAGAAGCTCCATGAGATGGGAGCATTTACTGACATGCTTTTGCCTGACAAGGGAAGTGGTGAAGATGGTGAAAAGACTGAGCAGAATGATGAAGGAGACCCACTCCCAGGAACTGCTAGACACAGAGAATTTTATCCTGAAGGCGTAGCGTCTATCCTTCGGGTCAGTATTTCCACCATATTCATGTTTTCATGTATGTCATGGTAAAGAAGTATCTTCTGTCATACATAGCATGCACATCTAATTTTTGCACTTTATTAAATATCTCTTGAGGATGCAGTAGGTTCATATCTGTAAACTTTCTTCTAGTTGATATGCAATTATGCGTATGCTCGTGGCCTGCAGTCACCTTTTCCTTTGGTGACCTCCACCTATAATCCTTCATTTCTAATTGCAATTTCACCTCTCTAACTTTATCATCCTTGCCAAGAAGTTAAATTTTTTGGTTGAGCCTTTCTATGAAATGTTGGTAGATTTGGTATTGAGGGTATGGATGCATTATGTAGACGGATAATATGTGGTGTTAAGAACCCTAGAAACCTTCTCTCCCTTATAAATGTAAAAGGTCAATTAGAAGGTGAAAGTGTTTGGTTATATTAGTCTTCAAAATTCCTTGTGGAATTGAGAAGTCAAGGTTTGACAATTGATGATTACATTAGGAAATTTTTATCTGGGAAACTCCTTGAATTGAGATGTCATGCTTTGACAATTGGAGAATTCACTAGAAAATAATAGGTGGACAAATTGATGATGAAGAGGAAGTTCGTTTGGAGCCATGCTCTCTGAGATGGCCATTATTGGGTTTTCAGTTTCACTTGAGGATGCACCAGGCTTTCTGTGCTTTGTCACCGACTTTTCTTCCTTGTATGACCTTTAGGTGCCTTGTCAAGCTGTGTTGTGCAGGAGTGGATTTCTCCTTTTCTTTGATGATGTGGAATACCAAATCTCAGATTTAACTGTCTTTATTTTTGGTTGCACAGGGGGATTGGATTTTGTCTGGAAGAGATGTTTGTGACAATTCCAAATCTTTTCATCTCTATATGTATGCGGTGAAATGGGAAAACATAGGATTTTCAAAGGATCCATTCTTGACCCAAGTTTCAGATTTTTCAGTATTGTTTGGCAATGAGCTGGATGCAGAGGTATCTTTATGAAACTTCCTTTTGTGTTGCATTGCTTAGATTTGAGTAGCGTTTATTAATAGCGTTTATCAATAACACTCTTTTTAGGTGTTATCGATGTCGATGGATCTCTTTATCGCTCGAACCATGAAGTGTAAGGTGTCTCTTGTCTTCCGGGGTTCAATAGATATTACAGAAAGCCAGGTGTGGTCTACTTTCTTTAGTCGTTAATTTATTTTATTTTTTTATTTTTATTTTAAACTTATGGCTTGTTCTTGTTACTGGCAATTGAAGTAACTTTATCTCTGGCCATGGGCAGCTAGCATCCCTGAAGAGTTTCCACGTGAGATTGATGAGCATTGTACTGGATGTGGACGTTGAACCTCAAACAACTCCATGGGATCCTGCAAAGGCTTATTTATTTGTTCCCATGGTTGGCGATAAATCTTTAGATCCTTTAGAAGAAGTTAACTGGAATCTTATTGAGAATATAACAAAAATAGATGCATGGAATAATCCCCTACAAAGGGCTAGACCAGATGTTTACTTGGGAACAAATGAGCGGAGTCTGGGTGGGGATAGAAGAGAGTATGGATTTGGAAAGCTACGTTATGGTATGGCATTTGGACAGAAGTCTCATCCTACTTATGGTATCAGAGGAGCAATTGCACAATATGATGTTGTCAAAGCTTCTGGGTTGATTCCTATCCGGGATTACATGTTGGATAGCAACATGGAAATTTCTGAAGGCAAATTGATGTTGGCTGATACCTGTGTTAGTGCGGAAGATATGGTGGGTAAAATTGTGACTGCTGCTCACTCTGGAAAAAGGTTTTATGTGGACTCTGTCCGTTATGATATGACTGCAGAGAACTCGTTCCCCAGGAAAGAAGGTTATCTTGGCCCTTTGGAGTATAGTTCATATGCAGATTACTACCAGCAGAAGTATGACTCATTTTAATATCACATTTGTTTCATTTTGTTCTTTTCCATTTGCACTTTGACTGAGAACATACCCATCTCAAATAAGTTGTATTTCTTTCTTTCCTGTGTGTTCCATCGCAATGTCATTTCAATTAGTTCCGTTCATCATTTGCTGTCATTTTGACACAAGAGTGGGATTGCCTAATTGCATACCAAGTAGTGTATTTCTGTCCAATCTGGGGAGGAAGACATGACTGCTGTTAGATGTTAAACTGTTGCTCGACAGCTAGTTTGTATTTCCTTTACAGGTTGGATAAACTTTTTCTTCCCCCTGCACAAAAGAAGTTGGAATGTGACAACATGGTTTTTATTATTGCCAACAGGTATGGAGTTGAATTGATGTACAAGAAGCAGCCTTTACTTAGAGGACGTGGTGTTTCATATTGCAAGAATCTCCTCTCCCCAAGATTTGAACATTCAGATGGTATGTTGGTCCAGATCTCTTCTATTTCTCTTTGACTGACATAGCTGTAGCCTACTCTTTGACTGACATAGCTGTAGCCTACAAGGACTAATGGGCTTCTCTCATGTAGAACCTGAAGGTGAGTCTGAGGAGACCCTTGACAAAACATATTATGTATTTTTACCTGCTGAGTTATGTTTTGTGCATCCGCTTCCTGGAATGCTTGTACGAGGTGCCCAGAGACTGCCATCAATAATGAGACGGGTGGAAAGCATGTTGCTTGCGGTTGAGCTTAAGAGCATGATCAGTTATCCTGTCCCTGCTTCAAAGGTGGTCCTGTTTCTTTGTCATCTTATTGTGTTTTTTGATACAATGATTCACTTGCATGTTATTTGCTATAATGCTATTCATTTAACTGCTTGTTGATTTGTAGGTTCTGGAAGCATTGACTGCAGCCTCATGTCAAGAGACATTTTGTTATGAAAGAGCAGAGCTTCTGGGAGATGCTTATTTGAAATGGGTAGTTAGTAAATTTCTTTTTCTTAAATATCCTCAAAAACACGAGGGGCAACTGACACGAATGAGACAACAAATGGTCAGCAATATGGTGTTATACCAGCATGCTTTGAACAAAGGACTCCAGTCATTTATCCAAGCAGATCGCTTTGCTCCATCTAGATGGGCTGCTCCTGGTGTTCTGCCAGTTTTTGACGAGGACAGCAAGGAAGAGGAATCATCTTTATTTGATCAGGAAACATCAGCAGCACAGGCCAGTCTGGAAAGAGATGCTAATAATTTTGACGATGATGAAATGGAAGATGGTGAAGTTGAAAGTGATTCAAGTTCATACAGGGTTCTTTCTAGCAAGACATTGGCGGACGTGGTTGAAGCACTCATTGGAGTTTACTATGTGGAAGGTGGAAAGAGTGCTGCCAACCACTTAATGAAATGGATTGGGATTGAGATAGAATTTGATGCTGGAGAGATTGAGTGTCCAACGAGGCTGACCAACGTTCCAGAAGGTGTTCTTAAAAGTGTTGATTTTGATGCCTTAGAAGGTGCTCTGAAGATTAAGTTTAGGGATAGGACTCTGCTAGTAGAAGCAATCACTCATGCTTCACGTCCATCCTCTGGGGTCTCCTGCTATCAGCGGCTAGAGTTTGTAGGTGATGCTGTATTGGATCATCTTATTACTAGGCATTTGTTCTTCATGTATACAGATTTGCCCCCTGGCCGTTTGACAGATTTGCGTGCTGCAGCTGTTAACAATGAAAATTTTGCTCGAGTTGCGGTTAAGCACAGGCTTCATATGCATCTAAGACATGGATCTACTGCCCTTGAGAAGCAGGTTTCATTTTTAGTTCATTTTGGATAGCATTGCCTTGTTCTCTGTCTTTGCTAATTCTGTCTTTTGTTCATTTAATATAGATACGGGATTTTGTGAAGGAAGTTCATGAAGAGTTATCAAAACCTGGGTTTAATTCCTTTGGCTTAGGAGATTGCAAGGCCCCCAAAGTTCTTGGTGATATTTTTGAATCAATTGCAGGAGCAATTTTCCTTGATAGTGGACGTGATACTGCAGTTGTTTGGAGAGTAAGTTTACTTCACAGATTATTTATTGCATGTTACCTGTCTTCTGAATGTGATTGGATGTTTGAGGGCTTACAATTTGTATTTGCAATGCCCTAGGTCTTTGAGCCCTTATTGCAACCAATGGTTACTCCAGAAACACTTCCTATGCATCCGGTAAGAGAGCTGCAAGAACGATGTCAGCAGCAAGCTGAAGGTCTGGAGTACAAGGCCACTCGAAATGGGAATTTAGCAACTGTTGAGGTTTATGTTGATGGTGTCCAGATTGGGGTGGCTCAAAATGCACAGAAGAAGATGGCGCAAAAATTAGCTGCTCGAAATGCTTTGCTTGTTTTAAAGGAGAAAGAACACGCTGATGCCATGGATAAAGCCGAAGCTGAGGAGAGCGAAAAGAAGAAAAAGAACAGTGGACAGACATTCACAAGACAGACACTAAATGATATATGTTTACGTAGAAACTGGCCCATGCCACTCTACAGGTTAGAGACAACTTTCCCATTCCTCCAACTAGGGCTGTAAAAACGAGCCAGTGCACTCGTGGGCGGCTCATAAATATATTCGGTCAAAGCTTGCTCGATAATAAACAAGCCAAACACGAGCACCAATCTAATGCTCGTTATATAAATGAGATGAGTATGAGCACTCCCCTCGCTCTACTCGTTATCAAACTGTAATGAATTGGTGCACTTGTGAGCAGCTCGCGAACACACTCGTTAAAGCTCTTGATAATAAAAGAGCCGAACATGGGCACCCAATATGATTCGCGTTAAATAAACGAGCCGAGTTCGAGCACCGTTATACTCTATTTGGCTCAACTCATTTGCAACCCTACCTCCAACCCCCTCCCCTTCGTAAAGAAATATGGAAAAGAACAAAGAGAAAGGTGGTTTACGTTATAATGTCTGTGCTTCTTTTAGGTGTGTGAGTGAAGGAGGTCCTGCACATGCTAAGAGGTTTACCTTTGCTGTTCGAGTCAATACCACCGACAGGGGTTGGACTGATGAATGCATCGGAGAGCCAATGCCAAGTGTTAAGAAGGCTAAAGATTCTGCTGCAGCTCTTCTGTTGGAGCTCCTGAACAAATGGTACGCATGACCACTGCACATAAGAGGTGAGTTTGCTATGATTGTCGTTCAAGTTGCATGGAGCATGAATGCTTCTGCTGCTGATTTACTTGTGCTCATATAATACCCTGCTTTGGTGCATGCTACTAAGTAATTCATTCTTTTGATCCGCATAATTTTGTTATAACTTGCTCTCAAAATTTGTTTAGGTCACACCAATACTTGAAGCTAATTCAGTAGTGATTCCATTGCATGGATCCTGGCCGATCACTATGCCTCTTTATCCTATGTATGGGGCCAGAGGACATACTTAGATTTCAGACCCCAGTTTACACATCAAGCTTGTTGTAACTTGAACTTTGTTTCTCCTTATAGTAATCTCGGTCGTCCTTCGGCTTACCAAGGCTTTTTATTTATTTATTATTATTATTTTTTTCTGTGGCCATTCTTTCGACATATATATATTTCATATAGCAATTGGTAAAACTTGGCAATTGCACTTCATGCTTTCTCTCTCTGCAATGGTTGTGGCAGCAAGGTCTGGCCAAGACCCAGGTTGTATCTTTCCCAGCCCATTCGAGAAAGAATATTACTACCTTAAAACTACTTATCGAACTGGAATAATTCCAACAAAAGATGGAAATACTACTCGTATTATGTTTATTGTTCAAAACTTTCTAGTTACTGTCTTGGATTTTGGTTGCCGTTGGAAGTGTTGCAAACCCAAGAGATTTCATATTCACTGGCTTTGATATCTGCTCATTGGCAATGTCTGTGCCAGTGCTTGTTTAAATGCAGCTTGGCTGGAGTAGTCACGGCTCTAGAGCCCACTCCACGGCGCTAGAATCTTTGCTTCTTTGGCAATAGGCATCGAGAATGTGAAGTAATCCCATGTCTGTTAAGGATCAAATGAACAATGAAACCCAATATTTTGAACGTGGTTTCAGCCATTTACCTACATTCACTGTTCTTCTCGAATTTCTCTTTGAATGACTAAAGGATTCGACAGAAGCACAATAAATATCTAACTAGAGACCTCTTTATACATATACGTCGAGCTCCTTAGCTTCCTCCATTTCTACTCTAAAGTAGCATGAATAAACAATATAATTGCAAATCGTTTCCTAAAGCACATTCTATTCTACATATGAAAATGTTCTACCTTCCTAATCACATTAGGATACTAACAAAATATTCTAGTAACAATTCATGTGGCGAAAATATCTCAAGAACAATTTGTCAAGGAACCGAGAAAAACCCACACAAACTGACAAACACGATCATGGCTTGATAACTGAGACGTAGCCCATTCCCCTTGATAAACAGGCTTCTGCTGGTTGAGACGTTGAACAATAAGTTGGTCTGTTTGGTCTTTGTAGGTGACGCTTAGCTCCTCAACTTCTCTTCTCATAGATGTCACCTTGAGAGACCCATCTTCACCCATTACGCAGCATGCTTTACTCCCTTTTGGCTTCCATTTGAATAACTTAACTCCAAATCTAATCAAATCAAAATGTCGGTTGGGCAGATTGAGGCTATGTTCATATTACTGTTACCATTTAGTTTTTGATTTAGATGAGATTAGTTATGTTCTCACTTACTGTTTCTTACATATTACTTATCCAGTCAGTTGTTCCATTCAGTTGAATTCAGTTACCTTTAGCTGAAATGTAACCGTCTGAATAACAAAACTAATCCTTTTGGTGCCATTTCCAGAATGGATATTAGGGCTGCTGTAGATTTGGTTGTGAGTTACTGAAAACCACTTTCTGAGAGGGGTATCTTGCATGTATAGTATAATATGGAAGCCAACTAAAACTTTTGGACAAAATTTCATTAATTTAACTTCCAGAAACACAAAAATTATATCCCAATACATAGTTTTCTTAAAAAATGGAAAAACAGAAAACACAAATACAACTTCTCCAATCTCTTCTTAGAGATAAGTATAACATGGGAGAACACTGATTCATATACTTTGAAGAGGGTGACGGGCGAAACTTTTTCAATCAAAGTTGGCAACATAAATGTTGTAGAGGACTCGGAAGCGCCGAAATGGTTAAGAAAACAGCATCTCAACATGGCTGGATTCCCCTGCTCATACAATCTATCGCCTCAGAGTGTGCATAATGTATTCACCGTAGAGATCCCTGGTTTCCATTAAATGGCAAAGCTCGTTAATGATATAAAGGGGGTGAATAAGAAAGGGGAGTACAGAAGTAACATTCAAGAATCAATGTGCTTCATGAGAAATTATGTCAGGGTATTGAATGTTCATAACAGAAATGCTACTAAATCAATCACATTATGTGAATGTTATTTTGCCGGTGTGGCCAGGGAATTACATGGCATAGACGTAATTGGTTTAGAAGCACGCTGATATGACAGTTTTAGAGTCAGGTAACTTACATCGAGTGCTGGATAGCTTCAAAGGCCACATTTGAAGGCAGAAAGTCATTGACAGCAACTTCCTTGTTCTCGTTTTTCTTGTCTGTGTTTGTTAGTTAAAGGAGACAAGATTATCAAACCTTAAACTGAAAACAAGAAACCTGTGAATCTACAGGGATTGGGGGAATGTGTGTTGTTTTTGTTCTGTTTTAAGGATACAGTCCTCGAAGAAACGTCTTATTTCAGCAAGACGGTGTGGAGGAAGCTCCTTAATATCTGTGTAAAACTTGTACTCAGGATCGTCAGCGCAGACTGCTATGATCTTGTCATCTGCCTCGCCCTGTAGTGTAAGAAAATATGATTAGTAAATTTAACAGCAAGGATTAACAGGAAATTTGGGGGAATTTATATGCATAGATCATTTAAGTACCTGATCAATCATGGGCATTAATCCAATGGGCTTTATTCTCAGAAAACAACCAGGACAGACTGGCTCCTGTTTATAATCAAAATACATATCAAGTTAACAGGAAAATTCTGAAGTTCCAAGGGAAATCATAATCACATTACAATCAAATCAACTCACCTGCATAAGGACTAAGACATCGAGGGGATCATTGTCATCACATAAGGTGCGAGGGATAAATCCATAGTTGTGAGGATAGACGACGGATGAATATAAGATTCGATCAACCTATAGAAGTTCCAGATTGAACAAAACGTTCAGATTAATGGTCATGAAACGATTAAGATATCTTAGGTTTAAGCTGTAGCAACTGTTGGATTCGATTAAGTTACCTTAATCAACCCTGTCTTCTTGTCAAGTTCATATTTGACTTTGCTTCCTTTTGGGATCTCAATAACCTGTATTGAATTAACGGCGATTTTAGATGCGGATATCAACTAGGTTAGCTGACGACGTTAAATGAATTTGTAAGAAAAGATAACTCACACAATTGGTAATGTGCGGTGCCTCAGGTCCTACAACCAGAAACGTGCCAAATCTGATTAGTTTTACTAGTATTTGCTATGATCCAAAGAGTTAACATATAAATAATAAATTTGAAACATACCAATCTCAAGATCATGCCACGGATGAGCTGCGACCGCTCTCCGGGACATCGACGAGAGGATCCGCTCGTTCAAACGGGCAGGTCGGCGAGGCGACTGCGACTGGACGGACATCTGGGCAACCTCATTTGATGGAGCCTCTGCACTCATCTTTGGTTTGGTAAATGTGTGCCTAAAAATCTCAAAGGGAGTATATACTAAAATGGAGATGTTAGATGTGGGATTATATGGGGAAAGAGAGAGAGAGAGAGAGGAGAGATTGAAAGAAGGGGTCGGTGATTAATAATATATGGTTAAGGTCAAAGATGCTGAAAGTATATGGTGAGAAAATGTGAAAATGTGGCTTGTTAAGAGAAAACATAGGCCATTGAAACAAGGCAACACCTCTATTTAAACCATCAAATCATTTTTTGCTATGTTTGTCGTGTACACATGGGTTTGCCTTAGTGGGAATTGATGCAACGTACACTATTGTCTTAGTCCTATCTTAGTGGCTTCCCATCTCTTTCTCACTTTCTTTTTTCCTTTCTTCTTTTTTTTTTTTTTTTTTAATTTCATCTTTTTTTATTCTTTTTTTTTTACTTTCTTTACTGGCTGGAGATGCTGAAATTATTGTATGATCCACAGGATTCTTTTCTCACATAATAAGATATTTACCATATTTTTTTGTGGGTGATTTGGTGTTGATCCTTTATTATGTGTGAAAGGAAGAATTGGTCTCGTACCATTTAATAATTGCTCCTGAAGATGAGCACTAATTAAGGATTAGCTGTCTCAAGGTAGGAAGATAGTCGGGGTCAACAAACAAAACTTGAACCACAAATTGTGATCTTCCAAAATATCTATGAAATAATGACAAGTTTTGATATCTGCAATTGGACAAAATAAACTAAAAAATGAGTTGAATATTGTAATGTCCTCCCTTATATTAGGAATTGGTCTTCATTAAAACGACTATACATATACACATTACCTATGATGGATGATACATCTCCGTTTGTTAATAAAGTCGGTCACGTTGTAATAGTGCCTCAACTGTAAGTAGTTCAATCAAAATACTCGAAAATGCATAGTAGTGTTCTTAGTGGTACATGTGGGGCAATTTAAGTTGTTTTGTCCTTTTCTAGAGATATTTTTGTTTTAACAGATTTCAATCTTTCATGCATTTGCTATGTAATTTAAGTAATAAATTAGAAAAAAAAAAGTTATTGTGGTATATATGTATAAAAGACTGAAACATAACATATAGTCCTTATAAGACATATGACAAACAATATTTAAGGGGTATTATTTAAAGACAACAGTGATAAATTGTTAATCTCATGGACCACGAGCTAACAACAAGAGAAACGTTTAGATATTTCATAGTCAATTTAATAAAGTACTTTCTCCGTCTTTCCATTACGTTTGTAATACAGAAAATAAGAAGAATCGGAATAAGGTGAGATTTTTCAAATTTTTCGGAGCCTCATGGGTGGTTGACTAGTACGAGGGCTCTAAGAGCTCTTGGGATATGGTTTATGCTTTGTACTCCACTTATGTCATTATGGGGGTGCTCGTTAGATATCATGGAAATATATCACTTACATTTTAGAGATTCCGGAACCCCGTTTTGTCCACTTATAACCCACGGTTTCGTATCTTCACGGGCGCTGGTTGAACTTTGCTCCATCGGCATGTATGGTGACTTAGGGGGACTCAATAGGCCCACTAGTGGCATGGGGGAGCATTTCAAACGGCGTAACTCCCTTTGCACTCATGATTTCGGTGTGCAGGGCCTCGCGGATGGGTGATCATCACGGGGCCTCCGATGACTCTTACCGACCCGGTATCTGGCTCTAGACTCCTCCTACGTATCTATGACGGTGCCCCTGAGATATCGTGAAAAAATAACTCACGTTCATTTTTTAGGTTTCGAGACCCCGTTTGCCCACTTATAGTCCCTACTCTTTCCAATGAAAGCAATATGTCTCAAGTGTCAAGCTTAATGCCAATAACATGTGGCTTAAATGATGAGTAGTTTACAACTCTTTCAAGTAAAATCTCAATTTTGAGCCTTATCAATGGAATACCATGTATTGGAAGAACTTCTCTTCATCAGGAGCCTACCTGACTTAAACAACTCTTCTCAATTTCCTGTGGTACCCCTGAACTTTGGCCTAATATTAGTGGTGTCCACACTTTTCCAATAATGCCAGTGGTAACCCTGAATTTTGATTTTAACATTTTTCGTACCCCTGAACTTAGACTTTAACGTTTTCTGTACCCTAATGGTTGACGAAGCTCATTTTCCGTTAGATTTTTTTAACTATT